>JARHVA010002309.1:1017500-1057500 GCA_037957365.1 Torreya grandis | reverse complement strand
GTAAGATGTGGTGGTGAAGGAGCTGTGTATTATTAGGAGATCCAAATTTGACATCTTGGCAATAGACAAATTTATATCATCTATATAATTTACCCAACATAAACCACATAACCTTTTTTAGCATAATTTTTGGAATTCTCATAAACCATTTTTCGTATTATGTTTAAAACAACTAAACCCAATCTTCACGTCTTATTTGTAAACCCATAGTTAACATCTTTTTGAAACCTTCTTCCCACTCGTAAATTGTGTCTAGATATAGAGGGGAAATTTTGAGACCCTTACAGATATGAATGCCTCCAAAAAGTGTGATGAAAGCATTTCTAGAAATTTATATCAAAATTAAATGAATTATCTACAATGGGTCATAATAAAATGTGCCTGAAAGTTTATAGTTGACAATATGTTGAGTTTGGGTTTGTAAATGAGATGTGAAGTTTGGTTGTGGTTAGTTTTCCTTTGTCAATGTCATGGAATCATTATTTTGGATTATATAGTAATCAGGGGATGCAAATATTTCAAAAAAAATTAATTATGTTTTTTAATGGGGTCCCCTACCTTCAATTAGCTAGCATACACTACCCAGTTCAAGAGATATTTTTAGGTCTACTAAAATGGGATAGAAGCTCAGGGGATTTGTCACAGATATTATGGTGTATTAGTGTGTCTTGGACCTTGTCTTCTTTCATACTAACACTTTGCTTACATATATGTGTTTTTTTCCATGATTTGATATTCTTGAGCCTACTTGTAATATCCTCCTAATAATTTTCAAAGATAATTATTTGGGAATAAGGTAATTATTCTCTAGTCATTAAATGCCCATTTAGCAAACCATACAACACTGAATGCCAATCCACATAGAAGAGATAATATACATCATGCAAATAAATCTTGCATTTAAATCCAAACCAAAATCCATGCTTTGCATAATAACTAACCCTACACTCTAACATGATGACATAAATGGCATGCCTCAAATTTAATGATGATGGTAATAACTTCCTTTTTTCCCCCAATAAACATCAAACAAATAATATTATTTTATATTCTCTATTAAAAACCTTAATTTTTGACTTTTTAAATGTTAAAATATTTTCCCCATACCCCAAAATATTTACTTGTCCCAAATACCCTGCACATAACCATGCACATAACCACACTCTGGTATTCCCTTTAGCTACTTAGATACCACAACATAAACCCTAAATTTTCCTCCAACCTATTTGTGACATCCCTTCACTTGTATTTTAGTTAACTTGCTTATAAATTCAAGGCATAGTTTTTACAATTCTTGTTCAACACTTGTGTTGCGATTTGTTTTTTACAATTAAATTAGATACAAGTGCTATTTTTTACAATTGGATTAGGAAAGGTGAATGCTACTTTTATTTCTATTAATAATTGAATGTATACTCTAAGAAAAGTGGAACAAACAATAATTCTTGTTTGTCACACATGTTAATGTCTACTGAGCAAAAAATCCTGACTACACAATATTTTTTGTGTTCTTAGTTCATGTATCATGTCATTGTCAAAAGTAAATGCACATATTTTGTTCATCATTATCACTAACTCTTAAAAATTTAACCTATCTTCATATGTGACCTATTTACATTAAAAATTTCATAACTTTACAATTATTTGTCACCATATCTATGATCTTACTTTAGGTTCCAAAGGTTAGGCATTCAAAAACATCAATTCTTTGCTTCGTTCAATTACACATAATCTTCACACACATGAAAATGATATGGATTAGAACTGGTCAAACATACTTAAATATGAAAAAAACTATTGTTATTGAATATTTTCATTGCAAATTACTTTTCATAGATTTGAATATAGTTATCTTGGATTATGACCTATTCCATTTGTAAAGCAAATAGCCTTATCCTCCCCTCAATCTTACATGGACATGCTCAAAGAGAAAAAAGATATATGTCAATGAATCAATGATCTTGTTTTACATTCAAAAGGTGAGGTATTGAAAAAACTACCCATTTCATTTCAAATAACCTCTACAAAAAAAAAGTATATTTACACATGCAAAAAATTATTGTATTAGATATTTTGCTTATAAAATTGCCAAGAAAAAATAGTTTCAAAAATGTCTCCAATATTTTAGGCACTTGCTTTGATCTCAAAGAGAGACTATAGGATCCATCTGTGCTCAAGGTCGAATTAAAATAGAATATGTTGACCAATTATACTGCATTGATTGAAGTGTGGGGAAAATATTTTAGCATTTTACAAAGTCAACAAACAAGTTTTTTAACAGAACATATAAAATAATATTATTTGGTTGATGCTGATTGAGAAAAAAAAGGGATATTATTACCATCATCATTGCGATCGAGGCATACCATTTATGTCATCATGGGTAGAGTGTGTGGTTATTTGTTTCATAAAGTATAGATTTTATTTTATAGTTGAATGCATGACCTATTCAAACAATGTGGATCATCTTTGCTACAGGGTTTGACATTTAATGTTGGGTTTTTGCATTGAATATCAAGGTAGTATATTTAGAAGATCAGAGTGTTTACAATAGCTTATTCCTTTTTGTTTGATGCATTTGCATAGTGATTTGTATTATTGTAAGATCTTTATTCCTAGGCATTGAATGTAAAATACAATCATCACCATATATCTGGACCTACACTTCTTCATGTTATCACAACTATTTCCAAAAAAATTGCAAAAAGTCTAATATTAACATGAATTTGAAAGAAGATAAATCATTTTTAGCCTAAATTTCAATCAAAACATTTACTAAGATTACACTTTGTTTGCCTTAACAAAACCCACACACACACACACACACACACACACACACACACACACACACACACACACACACACACACACACACACACACACACACACACACACACATATATGTATGTAAGTACATAAATATGTATGTCTACATATATATACGTATATGAAATATTATATATCCAGTACTAATCCATTCTATTTTTTGTGAATCTCATTTCCACTACAATTTTTAAATCCAAGCAACCATGGTTTCATTCAATGCCATATTTTATGCATTGATAAATAGAAGACAAACTCCTGATTTTAGAAAGACATTGTACAAAATCACGGTTTATCTACCTATGCCTTTAAAGGAACAACCATCAAAGGAAATAAAAACATGATATACACACAAAAATCCATAAAAAACACATACAAGAGTTATTACCTATTTCAAAAAACTACAAAAAAAAACATGCTCAATACAAAATTTATAAGGAAAACATGTCTCTTACATTTTGACTCCTTTTGCAGTTCCAAAATTTATTTTATATACCAAATACATATAATTTTTCCCAGTATATTTCCTTTTATTATTTAAATCAATATTTTCTCAAAGCTTTAGTATGAAATAGCAGTCCTCTCAGAATTTATTTAAAACAAGCACAAGGATCCTACTGAGTTTTTATTTCTTTAAATATAAATCCACTAGACCACACCTCCAATGTAATTATTCTTGAGTTTAAGGAAAATTGAATTTGTAAAAGTTTAAAAATAGTAAATGCTTTTATTTGAGCTTTGATTTCTAAAATTCTCATTTGATATCTTTTCAGCCATCATTGTAGTGTTTATGCTCAAAGGTTTCTTTGAATCTTCCAAAGTATAAAAGGTAGAACTCATATTTCTTGTTGACAGCTACAAAATCAGAATGAGGGAGTGATTGTAATAATATTATCTTATGTGAGGGTGCATAAGGTCCATCAAATTTAATTTAGATGCGAGCAGGAGACTGTTGACTGGAATGAAAAGTGTCGTAAGGTAGGTCAGGCATGGTATAAGTCAACTAAGCATGGATAGCAATGGAAATCCAAATGGAAACATTAAATTCCAAAAAGGTGGAGGAGTTTTTTAAAAATTTATTCACCATGCTAGCACCACTAGAGAGAAATTGAGGATACTATCTAGCCTAGGAATAAAGATGTTGTAAAAAATATGTAGGCTATTAGACTAGTCTATATTTAGGACATATATTCTATATCTTGTAATATGTTTTGAGTGGTCCCCTAAACATCTATAGATTCATATGTTCTTTGAGAGGCATTCATTTCACATGGTTAATTAGAATTGGGTCATATGGTTATTTATCCAAATTGCATAGGGCTAAGCCATTTTGTATTCACCCCCTATTTTATGGGTTTTCACTATTTTAGAATTTGTTACATTTTCAGCTCATGGAGTTATTTTAACACTACTACGCATCATTTTGCATTATATATTTGAATTTAATTAACCTAATTTGGTATTTCTTTCTTTCTTTTCGATGTATTATTTGGTCTCTATATAGAGCCAATCTATAATCCATTTTATTGTTGGTATTATAGATATAGTATCTTTTAAGTAGTGCGAATTGTTGAAATTTCTTTGCTTTTCTAGTGGAAATAAATTAATATTGGGAATGCCTTGCAAATGGCTTGGAAATGTTTTTTTAGGAATCATGAAAGGATTTTCCATTAATCTTCAGTACCCAATTTTTTTTTAGGTACTAAAATGGATGAACCCTAGAGTTTTCAATAACATAGACTGAATGCTTGCTCTAGAGAACAAATGAACTACTCACTTGATGTTTGAGAAGAATTTTCATATAAATTTTAACTAGTAATTATATTATGTTAGGAACAATATTATTAGTAAAATTTCTATTGAAATTCTCAATATACTGTGGGCAATGGGCTGACGAAGATGCAGACATTGCTCGGTGAGTTCTTCGCAATAACCAAGAGGATAATAATAGTCATGGGTGATGGTTTTGAAGTGGTCATGAATTGAGATCATATGAAAAATATTTCTACCATGGGAGGGATTGGTATTTCCTGTGCACTTTGGCAACCATACATTTTTGGGGATTATTAAGTCAATGGGTCTAAAAACATTTACCTTTTCTTGTATTTTAGATTTTTACTTTAATTGATGAAAAATTAAATAATATGACTTTGGATGGTTGTCAATAGGCTTAGTAAGTGACTTGGTTTTACTAGTGTCCTGATAAGCATAACTAACATTTTAGACATTAATGAGTGTTGTATCAAATTATCAATGACTACTATGTTTTTGGCCTCATTTGCATCACAATATACTAAATATTAGAAAATCATTGTGAAATGAGGAAAAAAATGACTATGAAACTTCCTATGTAGAGTAATACATGTTTTGAATTCACTAATGCTAAAGCTTTCAATTTTGGACACAAAATAAAATATATTTTGAAATTTTTCAAAGAACGTTGGTTTATATAGTCATATAAGAGGTAAAATGAAGATGATTATTATTTATTTTCTTTATGTTATGCAATGATTTTATCCTCTCTTCATAAGGGAAAATATTTTTGTAATCTAATTGATAAATTCATTATTGTCACTTAGATTTTCACCCTTTGAGGAGATGGCAAACTCACATCATCTAAGTGGCATAATAGAAACACCTCTAGGCTTGTGGGTAGCCTAAGGAAGAGGTGAGTCTCTAGATAGGACTATCTCTTTTGATGTACCACTTTGGATCAATACTAAAACTAAATTTGGGGGGTGAAAAGGGATAGAGATTACCGAAAGTAAACTAACATAAGGGAGATGATACACTAAAATAGATGATGACTTCCAACCAACAAAATGTTACACATGAAATCAAGTGACAAACTGAACATACACTTCTCCAATTTACATCTTCTCACATCAATGTCACGTTATGAGGTTATGGATGAATGTGAAAAGTTATGAGGAATAGACAAGAGGCCTTGAATGGAAATAATGAAAATAATAACTCACTTAATCTTTGACATTTCCTATAACACTTCACATACCTTGCAAGAAGAAGATTTCCAACTGCAAATAAGATGTAAGAATGAGAAAACATGTTAAGGAATCCATAGTCTTCACTAAGAAAGTTTTAAAAGTAAATTAAAACACACTAATAATAGTCATGAAGAGGTAAAAATCAGTATTATTATTGATCAAATGGTATGCAAATGAGTATGGCTTTGCCATACTCAAGTATAGCATAAAGTACAATGGACAAAATGGTTAGTTCTTAAAGAACTTGAGAGAGAGAGAGAGAAGAAGATAGAAGTACAAGGGTTAAAAGAACACTTGTAAAGTTGAGATAAGTAATTACTTGTGCATGATAATATAATTTTTGATGAACCATGCAAGGTTAGGAAGTCCAAGTGTCCATCAAAGTAATAAAACTCTTGTAAAGTGGCATGAAACTCCTCATTCTAGCTCAAAAAACTGCCTTCATGATTTGGACCTATTTGAACATACCAAAACTTATTAGATATATGTTTGATGATTGAAATTAATTGTAATTATTTTATTCATGCCTCTCCATGCATTGTTTGTAGGCTTGGTCATCTAGAATCATCCCAAAATGAGCTATCATCATTTGCTATCAAGAAAACTCCTCTTCCATGCACCTTGCACACTCAGCTTCCAAAAAGGATTTATTTGCCCATGAAAATACATGGGAGGGATTGGATGACACATTTTAATACCCTACATGTAATTATAAGCATAAGGGACACCTTAAAAATACATCCACTTGAGGTTTTCACACTCTTCACTAGCTTGTCTAATATACCAGTTTTGACTTGTTGAGATAAATCTGATTGTTTAAAAAATTATGAGGTTATATAAATAATTAAAAGGACATGATGTGTTATCACAACTATTTATATTTCTCCCAAAGTTGGTCTCATCTTCAAACTCCTCCTAAAACCTGTAAAACATAAAAAATGGACAAAATACCCTATTTTTCATTATATCCATACAAATACGTACATCCAAAAATCATGAGGAGTATCTTGAGTGAGTCTTCCAAAACCTAAAATAGGTTTAATGGTCAAAATATTCCATTATATCATCCATCCAACTCCATTTCTCCAAACTAGTATTGACTGAGGGTTTGTAAGGGTTTTAGGCTTATTTTGACTCTTAATCTTTGTTCATAAAGCTCTGACACCCAAATTGTAAAAAAATTCCACAAATATGTCCTTAAATAACAATAATAAATACTCTACACCTATTTATCTCCCATGAAAATCCTTTAGGAAGATATAAGCATTTGAAACTCTCTTATTAAGCTCTTTTTCCCATTCCAACATGCCTAATGTTGTCTAAGGTCCAAAAAGTGATTCTTTATGTTTTATCTAATTTATAAAATCTTGGTCACCTCTGTATTGGACCCAAAAACATTCTAAAATATGTTGAAATACTCACCTCATGTGCAAAGTGAAAGTGACCATCTATTTGGGGTCTATGCCAAAACCTTGCCTTTAAGCCTGACTACAACTTAGAGCTCAAAATGACCTTTGATGGTTTTCCTTACCTATTGATAGCTCAAACAAAATTTTAGTCATCCCATACATTTTTTACAGCCCATTATAAATCTCACCTAGATCTATAATTGAATCTGACCCCTTGTTTGGCCTTTAGGCATAACCATGCCTCATGAGCCTCTCTGCAAGTTTAAGAGTACAAGGTACCTTGTTGAACTCCATATTATTTTTCAATTAATAAAATATTGACCTATATTTTTTCAAACTATCCATACTTTCCTATAATGTTATATTATATTTTTTTCATGCTTTCTCACCTCTCCTCTTCAAAATGTAGGTTTATGCACAAAGGGAGTGCCCTCTATCTGAGATAAAATAGAGGGCACTCCCTTGCATCCTCAGATAATAGTTAGTTTTCTAGGTGATTTTTAATAAGTATTTTATATGAAATATAAAAAAATTTTGTCCTTGGTGACATCATTTTATGCCTCAAACTTGCAAAAAACCAAGATAAAATCCTTCAAAGCTTGATTGTGCAAGTTTTTATCCAATTCTGACTATGTATGCTTGATTTTGGGATACTTTATATGGTTATTTTAAACACTCAATAAATCATAAAAAACATCATGGTATTTATATATAAGTCACAATATCCATTCATCATTACTCCATCCTTCTATTTTGCTTCCCATACAATTTTGTAGGTGACTGAGTTTCTTGTTTGACTATAATTGTTCCTTGAAACTCTACCTCTAGGTGTGTGTGTGTGTGTGTGTGTGTGTTAGATCATTTGTACCTTTCTCATGATATGTGATGGTATAAATATACTTTTAAAACTATAATTAATTTTCTTCCAACTCAATTATAACTCTAACTCTACTAAACACCACACATAGGCCTTGCTTTTCAACTTGATGGATTGTTGACTGTGTTTTCTATTTGGAATAGGCATTTTTATATTTTATGTATATAAAATAATTTATAAGACCTTATTGAGGTTTAGGTAATTTTAAAATCCTATGGGTAATTTAAACGATGCCTATACCCTTCATATTCACTTGAACTTCTCAACTAAGTCCTTCCCTGCAAGACTGAGACACCTTGCCCTTAGACCCTACTATAGGTGTGTACTAGCTCCTTGAGACTAGATTATGATATTTGAGAGACTAAATTGAATATATAAATGTCAATTATCATTTAATTATACCTGAATTTACTTTATATGCCATTAAAACATCACCAAATCTAGCTCACTATTTGCTTGATTTGAAAGGTATCTATAGGAGCATTGTGAGATCAAAGAATAACATATCATCTCGTATAGATGCTATTTTGGGTCCAAATGGTCTCCTCAAATATTATGACCTATATAAATAATGGGAATAAGAAATAGTCTTGAAGGCTTGTTTTAGTCCTTGAAGGAGACAGTGGCTGTAGGTGGATGTTGGACAACTTGTAAAAACTATAAGTGAGTTTGAGGGACATGAAACCACTTATCATATTGTTTTATAGTATTTTAGATCATGAGTGTCACCTTCACCATTTGGAATCACTCCATCATAGTGGCCTAGTCAGGTTTTGTAGCTGATAGATGGAGAAGGTATTTTTGGATCAAACCTTATTGATGTCATTGCCTATTTACAGTGTTTTTGTGAGAAACTTTGGGCCTCTCAATCACCATCCTCCATTGATCCTTTCCATATCCAAATTTACAAGGATCTTATATATGATAGAGGATTATAGATAAACATATTTAGAAGCTTCCAATCACTTGATAACCATGTTTTAATATATCCATATAAAGGCTTGGAAATATGTTTTATATTTTTTGGGAAAATGTCTTTGAGTTCATATAGTCATTATGATTTGAGGGTAAACCTAATTCAATTTGTCAACCTAGCCTTTAAAAAGTCTTACATTCTCCCTTAGTGAATTATTACCATAAATGAGAGTTTCACCACCATGTTTTAACACTTGAAATAGATATTTAACCTTCTATCAAGGTTGACTGTAAGTGACCATTTAGTGTACACATGTAGTAAAGGGAAAACATGGATAATACGCATTTTATTTTTCCTTAAATGGGTTATATATCCATTTTAAATCTCCAAGTGAGATATTAACACCTCAAATTATCTTTAAAAAGTGTCAATACATCCTATTCAATGTGAATTTCTCATCTAAGCACCTATAAGCAAGCATGTTCATGGCTGACTAACTAAAAATATTGCATATGACTATAGTTCCATGGAGAGTTGCCTTGAAAAAGAGATTTAGAGGTTAAGATCATTATGAGAGAATTTTAAACATGTGTAAGGAACTATCACAACCCCCTAAACCCATGAACATGCATGAAGCTCCTAGAAATAGTGAAAAACTACATACAACTTAGAAGGATGTATCTTCTTGGAACCTTGATGTACTTGACATAGGAAAACACCATAAAATATGAAAATAAGTATAGAGACCATATTATAAGGTATAAAACATCATCTGGTGTCAACATCACCTACTGTTTCATATGGATTTGACCAAAATGGAAAAAATAACATATAGGGTGCGTGAAATAACTAGTAAAAAAGTATAGTCAACTTCATGAGGATGATTCATGAATCACATGACACTATTATTTGAAATAATTATATGAAAATGAAGGTATCTGGGTTTAATTTAACCTTTGAGAATAATTTCACTTTAAACCTCTTTATCAATTCATACTGAGAAAAAACCTAAAGGTCACTTTTGCATGTCTAAGAAATCAAAGATGGAGCATAATGGTTTTGAGATAAAAATGGAATTTAAAAAGAAAATAAAAGATTGGTATAAGTTTTATGAAGATTAATGGATGTTATATGAGTATTTTTTATGTGGCACACTTCCCCAAGGGTCATACAAGTGCCATTTTCTTCTCTTTTCTCAAGAATACTACCTTTTCTTCTGATGAACTGCCACTTTTCAATTATGTAAAATGATTAAGACCTATAAGGACACATGAGTTTTGAAATCAAATTTTTTAACCTTTACACTTCCCAATAAACCTATACAATTCATTAAATGCTCAAATTTGACCCCTAAAATGACCCAAAAGGACATGCTAGCTAATAAAATTAATGACTAAGGCTAATATAACATTGAAAAACATTAAATGACCTATGATATACCTTATGAACAAACATTAAACCCCATAAAACACTTAAAACTTGATTTTTTACCTAGGGGTGCCCCAATTTGACCTAAAAGTCAAATTTGGTTAGTAAATTAGTGACTCAAAGGGCCAGCATGCCTACTATACTAACTAGACCAGTAGCCTTATTAGTCCATTAGGATTAGGCATCATTTTAATTTTGAGACAAACAACAAGGATTTTAACATTGACTATAAGATTTGATCAAGACAAGACCAATGACTACCTCAACCACAAGAAAAAAAAAGACACACACAAAGCAAAAATAAACACACATGTGCTTCATGAACACTTATGGAAAACACACACTAAAATTAAAAAAACTAACTCAAAAATTAGCTAACTTGAGATGATAACTTCCTCTTGGATCAAAGGGTAAGTTTAAAACTCTTCTTACTTCATGACATGAAGGAATGAATGAGGCATATAACCTTTTGTCCTTTAAAATTGATGCCTCTAACTTTTTGATGATGTTTTCCAACTTCATTGGCTAGATATTCATTGAAAACTAGGTAGATTGAAATAGGTTGGCTATATAAATTAACTCTTATTGCATCCAAACATCCTCAACCTTCTCATGTGGATCTTCTATTACAACCTCATTCCTTATTTCCATAGGGCTCTCAGTAAGATTGAGTTTCTTCTCAATTGTAAGCTCTTCTAGCTCATCAAAGAGATTTGCATACTCTATTCAATCTTGATCATTTTCATCCATGAAATATTATTTATTCACCTTATCATATACTTGACCCTCAACTTGGCAAAGTTGTTCAAGCGCTTGAAATAACTCAATTTACAGTTGCCAATCATCCTTGTCCTCTTTATCATCTGAAACCACTACCTCTTCAATATTTTATTATTGATGTGTGATGTCATAACATTGATGTTATTAAATATCCAATAGATCTAATATTTATTAAATATCACATTGAGGTATTGGATTATCTTCAAGAGAACCATCTTTCATATTGGTCTCAACAAAGTTTTCTAGGGCTGCAACCTCATTAGGAAAGACTTGGAATTGTTCTCCATCTATATTATCACATTAATATTCATACTTAAGATGATTATCCACACATTTTTTATCAAATTTAGATTATTACTCAAGGGATACAAGATATTTGATCTCTTTCTCCTTCATGGTGATGTCAAAACTAGGCATCTTGAAATCATGTGACCTAGCCCAATGAGGCTGCCAAGGAGGTATGCTTTATTCAAGGAAGAGTTATCTTTACTTATCAACCAAATACTCCTATTTAGGTTCCCATACAATAGTTACATCAAGGCAAAGGGTGATGTGTGGAGGAGAAGATGAAATAGTTTGTGGAGGTGGCACATAGAACTTAAAATCAGATTGAGAGTGAAATGTAGGGGGCTCTTTTGGAAGCTCTTAGGGAAGGAGAGGCAGACCTTGGGCTAAAACAACTTGATTTTATTCCTTCCACTTTAAAATCACTTAATTCACATATGATTTATATTGAGGAATATCTTAAGGAAGGGTTTATGGGGTGTTTTTAAGTATATGATCTTCTTTTGGGTCTAAACCTTCCATCACACCTTAACTTAGTATCTTCATCCTTGAATCTAACTCTTCAATTTTATTGGCTAGGTTCTCTTGGAAAATTCTCTCTTGAAGTTTATATGCATCATAATGAGGATGAGTAATATAAGGGAATTCATATGGAAGTAAATAGTTTTATTTAGGAAGGGTGGGAGGTGTTTTTATAACATCAAGATCCTTCTCAACTTCACACTCCTTGTCAACACTTTTCTCCTCTTTTTTCTCTATGAATCCACTCTCTTATTCCAGCTTATGATGTTAGGATTATAAGTCTCCTTTTGAGGTGGTGTGGATGCAATGTGAGAGGGAAATGAGGGTTTTAATTCCACTTCCTTTACTACTAACATGGACTACTGCATATGCATATTAGCCAACTCAATTTTCCTATCAAGATTAGCTTTAAAAACAAGGTTTCTCTTTACAAATATCTCATCCAACTGATTGAGAAAAGGATGAATTTGATATCATTGATTGGGATAATTATTAGTGATTAAATATGGCTGATATGGAACTTTTGGAAGTGGATATGAAGGCTAATAGGTTTGGTGAGGTTGCCTTTCATGAAATCCTATCCTATCCTCTAAGGAAGAAACTAGGCCACTCACATCAAGCATCTCACTTGTGAGCCTTTGTCAATTAGCTCTCTCAATAGGTACCCACTCTATTTTGACCAACTCTAATGCATATATCACATTATTAATAATAGGAATAGGAACCTCTTGACCAAATCCCCTTATAGTATCAAGCTCCAACATATACCTCTCATTACCTAAAAGTGTTTGCTTGAAGGTGGAAATGGATGGAGTTGAGAAGTGGCTAGGTTGACTAGGAGAAGCAAGATATTGAAGAGGATTTCTATAGGATTGATAAAACTCATGAAAATTCTATATATAGTGCTGATAAGGACCATGATAGGGTTGTAAATTATCACTATAAGACTAGTAAGAATCACACCAAGGTTGATTAAGAACTTGCTCTTGTTGATAGGGAATGACACAAGCTTTAAATGTCTCACCAACTTATGTAAGACAAATCTCAACACCAAAATTAGCCATGAAACCTCATTGAAAAAAAAAACAAATAAAAATGTTACCAATAATATTCAAAGGATAAATTGGGCTGCTTGATCAGTTGATATAATTTTAGATTCTCTAATGATGTTTGGATAGATGCCTCCATAGGCTGATTGTTGAAAGACAACACCAAAAATATTCCAACCTCTTAGACCAAGATTCCCACCTAGAGTGCCAAAAATTGTTGTCACTTATATTTTCAAGCTTTTAAGGAGATTTTAAATCTCTCCTCATCCAAGTGGCACAATATAAACATCTATATTCTTGTGGCTAGCCTAAAGATGAGGTGAATCTCTAGATAGGGATAGCTCTCTTGATGTACCACTTTAGAAAACTACTACACCTAACATTGGGGGGTTAAAATTTAGAGTAATAAATGAAATAAAAATAACCTAAGGGATGTGATACACTAAAATATATGATGACTTCCAACTAGCATCATGTTAGACATGAAATCAAAGGATAAACTGAACATACATTTCTCCAATTTGCATCTTCTCACATCAATGTTACATTATGAGGTTATGGATGAATGTGAAAATGTAGGAGGAATATAAAAGATGACTTGAATGGAAATAATGAAAATAATAACTCACTCAATCTTTGACATTTCCTAGAACACTTCACATGCCCTACAAAAAGAAGATTTCCAACTACAAATAGGATGTAAGAATGAGACAACATGCTAAGGAATCCATAGTATTCACTAAGAAAGATCAAACATTCAAGTAAAAAAAATAAGAAAAGTCATGAAGAGATAAAAATTATTAGTCTTATCAATAAAATGGTAAGAAACTGAGTAGGGATTCACCATACTCAGGTCGAGCATAAAGTACAATGTCTAAAATGGTTAGTTCTTATATAACTTGAGAGAGAGAGAAGAAGAGAGAAGTACAAGGGTCACAATGACACTTGTAAATATAATAAAATTAGTTACTTTTAAATGATAATATGATATGGGCTGAAACATGAAAGGTTAGTAAGTCCAAGTTTCCATCCAAGTCACCAAACTCTTGCAAAGTGGAATGACATTCCTCATTTTGGCTCAAAAAACTACCTTCATGATTTAGCCCTACTTAAACATACCAAGAATGATTAAGGATAGGTATTATGATTGGAATAAATGGTAAATATTTTAGGCATGCGTCCACATGAATTTTTTTTAGTCTTTATCATCTAAATTCATCCCAAAATGAGCTATCATCATCTGCTATCAAGAAAACTCCTCTTCCATGCACCCTGCACACTTGGATTAAAAAAAGACTCAATTTCTCATGAAAATCCATGTAAATTAGTGTATGACACATATAAATACCATCCATTTCCTTAGAATAATTAGGGATACCTTAAAAGGACATCCACTTAAGGTTTTCACACTCTTCACTAGCTTGTCCAATACGCCAATTTTGACTAGCTAAAATGAAGCTATTTGATTGAAAAATTAGGAGTTTATATGAATAATTAAAATTACATTAGGTGTTATAAAAATTCTTAATATTTATCCCAAAGTTGGTTTCATCTTTAGACTCCTCTTAGCACCTATACAACACAAAAAATGGTTAAAAATACCCTATTTTGCACCTTGTTTGTAAAAAAAAAATCATGGGGAGTATATTGAGTGAGTATTCCATAACCTCCAATATGTTTCATGGTAAAAAAATTACATTATATGATCTATCCAACTCCATTTATACAAATTGGTCTTGACTAAGGGTTTACAAGGGTTTTAGTCCTATTTTGACTCTTAGTCTTTATTCATAAAACTCTGACATCCAAATGGAAAAAAAATTCCAAAAAAAAATTATTTCAAGACCCCTAATAACTCCTATAAACCTCTTTATCTCCCATTAAAATCCTCCAGGAAGATAGGAGCATTTGAAACTCTCCTATCAAGCTTTTTTCCCCATTCCAACATGCCTAATGTTGTCTAAGGTCCAAAAAGTGGCTTATTTATGTTTTATTTGATTTAAAAAGCCTTTTTAACCTCTTTATTGGCCCAAAAAACATTATTAATTATTTTTAAATAATCACCTTATATGGAAAGTGAAGGTGACCATCCATTTAGTGTCTATGACAAAACCTTGCCTTTAAACCTGACTACAACTTAGAGCTCAAAATGACCTTTTTTGGTTTTCCTTGAATATTTATATATATAAAACACCTATAGTAATACCTTACATGTGTTCCAATAAATTATAAATATCACCTAGATCTATAATTTAAATTGAACCCTTGTTTGGCCTTTAGGCATAACCATGCCTCATGAACCTGTCTACAAGTTTAAGAGTGAAAGGTACCTTGTTGAACTCCATATTCTTATGAATGTTATAAAATATTTACCTATATGTATTCCAACTCTCCAAAATTTCCTAAAATTTTATCTAATCTTATAGTTCATTCTTTCTCACCTCTCTTCTTCAAAATACAGGTTTATGCACGAAGGGAGTGCCCTCTATCTGAGACAAAATAGAGAGAACTCCCCTACCTCCTCAGATAATGTTGAATGTTATATGGGATTATATAATTATTTTATATTCCCTATAAAAAATTTTAGTCCTTTGTGTAATATTTTGACTCCTCCAACTTGCAAAAAACCAAGACAGACTACTTCAAAGGCTGATTGTATAGGTTTTTATCCAATTTTGACTGTGTATGCTTGATTTTGGGCTTATTTATCTAGTTAGTTTAACCTCTCAAGATATTATAAAAACTACCATGGTATTTATATATAATTCCCAATATCCATTCATCATTTATCCATCCTTATATTTTTATTCTCATACAACTGTCTAGGTGACTGAGTTTCTTATTTGACTATGACTGTTCCTTGAAACTCTACCTATAAGTGTGTGTGTTAAATAATTTATAACTTTTTCATGATATTTTAGGGTATAAATATAATATTAAAACTATAATTAAATTTTTTACAAATAAATTATCACTCCAACTTTTCCAAACACCTCACATAGGCTTTGCTTTTTAACTTGATAGGCTATTGACTGTGTTTTCTATTTAGAATAGGCACTTGTAGGTGCACATGTATATTTTAGGTCTGGAAAAAAAATTTAAGACCTTATTTATATTTATGTCATTTTAAAATCCTATGGGTAATTTACACCATGATTATACCATTCATATGCACTTGAACTTCTCAACTAAGTCCTTCCCTACTAGACTGAGACACTATGCCCTTAAACCCTATTTTAGGTGTGTATCCACTCCTTGAGACTTGATTATGATGATTGAGAGCATAAATTGAATATAAAAAGGTAACTTATCATTTAATTATACATTATTTCACTTTTGATGTGCTTAAAACATCAATAAGGCACCAAAGCTAGCTCAATATTCTCCTATAGTCAATTGACTATATTTGCTTGATTTGAAAGGTATTTGTAAGTGTATTTTGAGATCAAATATTATCATATCATCTCCTCTATATTATATTTTGTATATAAATAGTCTCCTCAACTATTAGGATGTATAAAAATAATGGTAACAAGAAATAGTATTTCAAGCTTGTTTTAGGCCTTGAAGGAGACTGTGGTTATAGGTGGATGTTGGACAACTTGTATAGACTATAGGCAAGGGACATGACACCACTTATCATCTTGTTTGATATTATTTTAGATCATGAGTGTCACATTCACCATTTTAAATCACTCCATAATATTTTCCTAGTCATGTTTTAAAACCTTTATATGGAGAAGGTATTTTTGGATCAAACCCTATAGTTGCCATTACCTATTTGTAGTGTTTTTGTGAGCAATTTTGGGCCTCTCAATCACCATCTTCCACTAATTCATTCTCTCTCAAAATTTTAAATGATATTATATATTCTAGAGGCTGATAGATAAACTTATTTAGAGACTTCCAACAACTTTATAACCATTATTTAAGATATACATAGAAAGGCTTGGAACTCTATTTTGTATTTTTTGTGAAAATGTCCTTGAGTTCATACAGTCATCATGCTTTGAGGATAAACCTAATTTAATTTGTAAAAATATCCTTTAAAAAGTCCTTCATGATCATTTATTGAATTAGGACCATCAATGAGAGTTTACCATCATGTTTCAACACTTGAAATGGATATTTAACCTTCCATCAAGGCTGACTGTAAGTGACCATTCAGTGTACATAGGTAATAAAGGGCAAACATGGAAAATATGCATTGTATTTTGGCTTCAGTGGGTCGTATATCCATTTTAAATCTAAAATTTCACTCTTAACACCTAAAATTATCTTAAACAAGTGTCAAAACATCCTATTTAATGTGAATTTCTCATCTAAGCACCTGTAAGCAAGCATGTTCATGGCTGCCTAACTGAAAATGTTGCATATGACTATAGTTACATGGAGAGTTGCCTTGGAAAATATATTTATCAGATAATGGAATTATGAGAGAATTGGAAACATTTTAAATTTCCTATCACAACCCCCTAAAACCATGAATAGTCATGAAGCTCCTAAAATAGTGAAAAATTGCCTACAACTTAGAAATATGTATCTTCTTGGAACCTAGATGTAATTGACCTATAAAAACACCATGAAACATGAAAATAAGTATGTATAACATATTATAAGGTATAAAAAATCCTTTTGAGTCAACATCACCAATTTTTTCGTATCGATTTGACCAAAATGGAGCAAAACCTATAGGGTGCATGAAATAGCTAGAAAAAAAGTACAATCAACTTCATGAGGATGGTTCACAAATAGAAATACACTATTATTATAAATAATTATATAAAATTGAATTTATATTAGTTTAATTTAACCTTCTAGAATCATTTGACTTGAAACGTCTTCAACTGTCCATATTGAGCAAAAACTTGAAGGTTATTTTTGCATGTCTAGGAAAATGAAGATGGAATATAATGTTTTTGGGCCAAAAATGGAACTTATAGAGAAAAAAAAACATTGTGATGAGTGTGATTAATATTAATGGATTTTATATGAAATTTTACCATTTGGCACACTTCCTCATGGATATATAAGTGTCATTTTCTTCTCTTTTGTCAAGAAAAATGCCTTTTCATCTGATGAACCTACCATTTTTTAGTTAAGTAATATAATTAAGACCTATAATGACATATGGGATGTTAAAGACTATTTTTTAACCTTCACACTTTGTAATAAACCTGTATAACTCATTAAATGCTCAATTTTGACCCTTAAAATGACCCAAAAGGACATGTTAGCTAATAAAATTAATTACCAAGGATAATATAACATTGAATAACATTAAATTACCTATGATATATCTTATGAACAAAAATTAAACCCCCCAAAACACTTAAAACTCAATTTGTTACCTAAGGGTGCCCTAATTTGACCTAAAAGTCAAATTTGGTCCACAATCATATTTGGGATTTGTGTGGATTTTATGACTATCCTTAAAGGGTAAATTGTAATACTTAAGCAGTAATTTCACTAGTAAAATTTTATTTTCCATCATGAATTATTTGATTTTTTTGGTCTTGGTTGTTGAAGGTTCAATAACATTACGCACGAATCACAATAATGATTTATATTCTTTGTAATATTTTCTCATGTCTTATAGATAGCTTTGAAAAATTTACATCATTCTTACATCTACTATTGATTTGTTTGGACCTTTCCAGAATAACACTACTATTGTTGGTAATTTTTATAAATCCTATGATGTGATTTATATGGATTCATGGACTTCTATTAAAGAATAAATTGCAAATATAATTAGCACTTTCAATGGTAATGTGTTTACTTATTTTCTATTCTATTATTGGCTCAATTTTTGAGTCTCAAATTGAATTATAGTACATGAAATGTCTAATACTTATATTATTATTTTCATAATTGTTTATTCTATTTTAGGTGGCATAAATAGTTTTTCAAAATGTAAAACCTTTTAATTTTTCAATCCTGGTGTAATTGGTCAAGGTTCTATCCAATAACTCTTCTAGTGGACTAATGATGCAGGAGCATCAAGCTAGGAAACATGATTTTTGAGTTATTTTCAATAATTGATCAAAGTTGGTCAATTTTCGGTGTCAAAGTGTGTGAAGGACCTTATAAGGTCCATTTTTGTCTATGGAGTCCATTTTAAGTGATAGGGGTGAGTTAACTAACTTTTAGGAGTTTTGCCTCCAAAATAGGGAATTTAAAAATGCAAATATTTAACAAGAATCTAGGATGGTCATATGCTTGGTTTGAAGTGTTTAGTTGAGAAAAGTTATTTTGAGGAGTCCAATAAGTCATGAAAATAGAGTTAGAACATATTTCATTAAAATTAATTATGATAAAAACAATCAAAAGACAAGTTAGTCATGTGTAAACCATTTTTGTACATTGGGTTGGTTGTGAAATACAAGTTAGTGTAACCACCTTGAAACCCACATTGAATTTAGGAATGAAAATTCATTATATATGATTTCATGGTGTAGGAGGGATAAGAGGGAAGAGGAGAGAAATCTCCAACAAATAAAAATTGGGAGCAAATGGAATGTTGATGTCAAACCTCTCAAAGATTGGCAAACCTTTAGAATCCATCAATAGACTATGTTGTATGAAGTGTGATTACAAATGAATAAAGGAAAATTTTATTTTATGTTAATTTACTCTAATTTAAGGTATTTTTATGTTCTTATGATGATGTTTCTTGTATAGGCTTTTAAGATCACAGATATATATCTTCATAAATGTTGTACAATAGATACATGTATGCAAGGTGGCTGTCATGTGAAAAGGGGTTTAGTTATATTTTGAAGATTTTTAATATAAGATTAAGTATGGTTCAATAACCCTAAGTTTATAATTGATTCATAGGAAATTTTATATTGTATTTAGTGCCATCTAGAAATTAGAAACTAATGGAAAACAACTCAGCCCTTGAGAACCTAGTGCATTTCATAGTTGAGCTGTCAAACAAGGATTGTTAATTGGTGTAATAATTATAAATTTTTTATTAATTCATGAAAATTATATTGGAGTCTAGGAATTTATTTTATATTACAAATATGGAAGTAAAATGATTCAAAAACAATTTGAAATCTCAACTGTTATAAGTTCTACCTATACCCTATTTTAGGGTAACAATCACTTACAAAGGGAGTTAGAGACTTGTTTCCTTCTCCTTTTCAGTTGAATAAATGAATGTGTGATTTGGGTATGTATTAAACTTATAAAAATGGGTCTTATATCCATTATAAACATTGTGAAACTCTTGAAACATGAACAAATGACCCTTGTTGTCAACATGCTTATAGGTTACACTATTATGCACAGTCAGAGAAGAGATAATGGATATTTATTGCAAGAATGTATATGATTTTGACTCTAAGTAATTTTATGGATTATTAAATTTTTATTAAATTATTTGAATTTGGAAAAACCTTCTTGAGGAATCCTTGAAACTTATAGACATTCAAAGCATACTGTTATAGTCTAATATAGGACCCTGAAACCTATATTTTTATTCATTATGAGTAAATGAAGGTGGAATAAATTAAATAACCTATTTAAAATGTTTAATGAGGGTTAAAAATACCTTAGGAAGGTAATTTAATCTCTTTAAACTTTTTAAAACACAATTTATTTAATTAAATAGTCTCTCAACACTGTGCAAGCTAGATAAATCCTAAAATTAGGGTTTCGATGTTTTGGGGAGTTTTAACCCTTAAAAAATTATAAAAAATTGTAATCATACCTTATTTTATTTGAAAATAATTAATAAATAGGTTTTAGTTTTAGTGGAGACTATACAATACGGTTTCTAGGGTTGGAGTGTTTGCAAGGGCTAGTTAGACCTAGTTTGGAGAACATTTACAAAGGAAGTGATAGTTAGGAGTGGAATCGGGTCATGAAAATTGATAAAAATATCAAAGGATATAAATGGTTTATAAAATTGAAATCATATATTCAATTGAGTTAATTTATTTATCAAACTAAGACAAAATGCCCACGAAAAGATTACCAGCCTAATAAGGATGTTGAAAGCTTGAAGGGAGAAAATGAGTGATAAATTATGTTTGATGAATTGAAAGGTATTATAAATGGTGTTATGTGACCATTTAATACCATAAATTATTTCAAATTGAGTCTTTGAATCCTAAATCAAAATTTGGTACTTCACACCTAAGAGCATAGCCTATGAAGAATCTAGAAAAAAACTAAGAGAATGTTTGTGAATGGGATGAATGGAATGAGGTAGAGAATGAGTTGAGAGTGTATAGAGAGAGGTTAATTCAATTAATAAGTACCTATAAATTCAAAAACAACTTATTCCAAGCAAGGAGACTAACAAACATAATCATAAGAGAGTGAAACTAGATTGATGCAATGATGATCAAGACAAGCATAGTAGTGAATGGAATATTTTGTAGATTTCTTCCCCTTACCAATAAATCATTTGGTATCAGATCAAGGTATGTTTGGTTTGAGTTTTATTTTGAGTTCTTTAAAAAATAAATTATTTGACATTGATGAAGCATGCTATGAGGAATGCTTGAGATGACACCTTGCAGGGTATTGTGAGAGAAGAAAGTTGTAGGTCTGATCTATTGAGGTCAGATTAGAAAAGTATAATATTGATAAAAATAAGAGTATAAATCTCTAAAGTTTTATGAATAGGACTAGAAACTATTTAAGAGAATACTAGAGAAGGTAAAGGAGAAGAGAGAAGAAAAAAGACTTCAAAAGAGAGTCAAGGAGGATAATAAGAGGTCCTAGATAAAGGACTTAATTAGAGGGAAGGCCTAGTAAAGGTATAAGAGGCAAGGTTGATGAAATTTATAAGATTAATGTCTAAATAGGCCTAATAAATTTAAAAAAAAGAGAAGATGGGTGTAGAGATAGAAGTAGAAGACTTGAGAAGAAAATTAAGGCAAAGTATAGAGAATATAGAGCTCATGGTGAAGCTATTGTGAGGACAAAGAATCCAATAGAATAAATGGAATGTGGGAAGAAGGGTGAAGTGGAAACTAGAGTCACTTATGAAATAAAGAAGGCACAAGATGATTGTCTTGAGAGGTGAGAATAAGAAAGAGAAGGCATCCCAAAGAGGCATGAGGAATGAAATGATGCCAAGTCAGCAACAAGACGAAGAGATAGAGAAGAGAGTTCTCATTGAAGATAACAAGAAGAAGATAGAAGTTCAAAAAAGAGCACATGAGAATGAAGACAAGAATAAAATAAGATGGAAAATGTCTATACCAAAGACATTCAAAGGTACAATGAGGTCTCTAATTTTGTTTGTTAACATTGATTTCAAGTTTGTGTATGCAGGTATGAAGAAATAATTGGTAAAGGCCAAGCATGAGGAATCAAAATTTGTGAAGGATGGGCCAATAAGATCACCCATCAAGTGGAAATAGGTTGACAAATAAAGAAAACCTATTTTAGAAGACAAGATGACGGAGAATGATGGTATTTCACATGTTGAAGATGAGATTGAATAGGAATACTATGATGCATTACCAAGTCTAACACCTGAAACAAGAGAATAAGCATGAAAAGAAGACATGAAGGTCACCCATGAAGACGTGAATGAAGAGATGAGCTTTCAGAAGTTTTATTTGGAGGTAAATGAGTGTTTAAACCTTGATTTTAATTGCATTTATTAAGAAAAAAAGGCTAATATGTAGATTGGGAGAAAGAAGGACAAATTATAGTCCTCAAAAAGAGAACAAGGGCATGGATATGTATGGCCTAAGTAGCTGAAATAAATAGATAATGAGAAGAAAGAGTAGAACCTCAAACAAGGGGTCAATCTAAGCAAGAATACAAGGGAAAAACAAGCACAAGTGTGGAAGCAAAACACCAAGGAAAAATAACACCAAGTTGGAAAGATAGATAACCACAACATGAAGCATGAAGGTGTTGAAAAGAGAAACAAGTGGCTGCCCAAGAAGGTACAAGGTAGAAAATGGGTGGAAACTAGCATGAAAACAACACAAGAGGATCATATTGAAAGTTTATACAAAGAGAGCATGGAGATTGAGGAAGAGTACAAGCCTACAAAGCAAACAAAAAAGATGGTACAAGAAAACCAAACCAATGAGATGAAGGTATAGCCATGTAAATAATAAAATAAGTGCATTGAATATGAGTATTCTCAAAGTTTGTTTCAAATGTTGTATATGATGATATATGTGACTTTGATTCTAATGGTGAAGACATCTTGTATATGGAAACCATTACATTAATGAATGATTCTTTAGTAGGACAAGATGAGGATGAATCAATATATAAGACCTTATTGACCTTTAGGTCATTTTGAAATCCTATGGGTCATTTACACCATTCTTATACCCTTCATATGCACTTGAACTTCTCAACTAAATCCTTCCCTACTAGACTGAGACACCATGCCCTTAAACCCTATTTTAGGTGTGCACCCACTCCTTAAGAATTGATTATGATGATTGAGAGCTTATCTTGTATATGAAAATGTCAATTATCATTGAATTATACATTAATTCACTTTGGATGCACTTAAAACATCACTAAAGCGCTAAAGCTAGCTCACTATTTTCCTCTAGTCAGTTGACTATATTTGCTTGATTTGAAAGGTATTTATAAGTGTATTTTGAGATCAAATTATAGAATATCATCTCCTATAGATTCTATTTTGGATATAAATAGTCTCCTAAAATATTAATATGTATACAAATAATTGGAAAAAGTAATAGTCTTTTAAGCTTGTGTTAGGCCTTGAAGGAGACAGTGGTTGTTGGTAGATGTTGGACAACTTGTACAGACTGTAGGTGAATTTAAGGGACATGAAACCACTTATCATCTTGTTTGATAGTATCTTAGATCATGAGTGTCACCTTCACCATTTGGCATCACTACATCATAGTGTCCTAGTCAAGTTTTACAACCTTTGGATGGAGAAGGTATTTTTGGATCAAACCCTATAGATGTCATTGCCTATTTGTAGTGTTTTTGTGAGCAATTTTGAGCCTCTCAATCACCATCCTCCACTGATTCTTTCCCTCTCAAAATTTTAAAGGATATTATATATTATATAGGCTGATATATAAACATATTTATAGGATTCCAACCACTTTATAACCATGTCTTAATATATATATAGAAAGGCTTGGAACTCTATTTTGTATTTTTTGGGAAAATGTCCCTAAGTTCATACAGTCATCATGCTTTGAGGATAAAACTAATTTAATTTTTCAACCTAGCCTTTAAAAATTATTTCATGATACTTTATTGAATAAGGAAAATTAATGAGGGTTTAAAAACCATGTTTCAACACTTGAAATGGATATTTAACCTTCTATCAAGGCTGACTGTAAGTGACCATTCAGTGTACACAGGTAGTAAAGGGCAAACATGGACAATATGCATTGTATTTTGGCTGAAATGGGTTGTATATCCATTTTAAATATCAAAGTTTAATCTTAACACATCAAATTATCTTTAAAAAGTTTCAAAACATCCTATTCAATTTGAATTTCTCATCTAAGCACCTGTAATCAAGCATGTTCATGGCTGCCTAACTGAAAATGTTGCATATGACTATAGTTCCATTGAGAGTTTCCTTGGAAAATATATTTATATGTTAATGGAATTATGATAGCATTGGAAACATTTGAAATTTACTATCACAACCCCATAAATTCATGAACAGGCATGAAGCTCCTAAAAATAGTGAAAAATTGCCTACAACTCAAAAAGATGTATCTTCTTGGAACATTGATGTAATTGACCTATAAAAACACCATGAAACATGAAAATAAGTACTTATAACTTATTATAAGGTATAAAAAATCCTTTTTATTCAACATCACCAATTGGTTCATACGGATTTGATGAAAATGGAGCAAAACCTATAGGGTGCATGAAATAGCTAGCAAAAAAGTATAGTCAACTTCATGAGGATGGTTCATGAATAAAAATCCATTATTATTATAAATAATTATATAAAATTTAATTTATCTTAGTTTAATTTAACCTCATATAATCATTTGACTTGAAACCTCTTCAGCTGTTCATATTGAGCATAAACTTGAAGCTTACTTTTGCATGTCTAGGAAAGCAAAGATGGAGTAGAATGGTTTTGGGCCAAAAGTGGAACTCATAAAGAAAATAAAACATTTTTATGAGTGTGATGAATATTAAGGGATGTTATATGATATTTTACCATGTAGCACACTTCCCCATGGGCCGTATAAGTGCCATTTTCTTCTCTTTTCTCAAGAAAAATGCCTTTTCCTCTGATGAACCTACTATTTTTTAGCTAATTAATATAATTAAGACCTATAAGGACACATGTGATGTGAAATCATTTTTTTAACCTTTACACTTTCTAATAAACCTGTATAACTCATTAAATGCTCAATTTTGACCCTTAAAATGACCTAAAAGGACATGTTGGCTAATAAAATTAATGACCAAGGATAATATAACATTGAATAACATTAAATTACCTATTATATACATTATGAAAAAAAATTAAACCCCCCAAAACAATTAAAACTTAATTTTTTACCTAAGGGTGCCCTAATTTGACTTGAAAGTCAAATTTGGTCAACAGTCATATTTGGGATTTGTGTGGATTTTAGGACTGTCCTTAAAGGGTAAATTGCAATATATAAGTGGTAATATCACTGGTAAAATTTTATTTCCCATCATGAATTATTTGATTTTTTTAGTCTTGGTTGTTGAAGGTTCAATAACATTATGTACAAATCACAATATTGATTTATATTCTTTGTAATATTTTGTCATGTCTTATAGATATCTTTGTAAAACATACATCATTTTGATTCTTACATCTACTATTGATTTGTTTGGATCTTTCAAGAATACCACTACTATTTTTGGTAATTTGTATAGATCCTATGATGTGAGTTTTATGGATTCATGAGCTTCTATTAAAGAATAAATTCCAAATATAATTAGCACTCTCAATGGTAATGCGTTTACTTAATTCCTATTCTATTATTAGCTAAATTTTAGAGTCTCAAATTGAATTATAGTACATGCAATGTCTGATCCTTATATTATTATTTTCATAATTTTTTGTTCTATTTTAGGTGGCATAAATAGTTCGTAAAAATGTACAACCTTTTATTTTTCAATCATGGTGTAATTGGTCAAGGTTATATCCAATAACTCTTCTGGTGGACTAATGATATGTAGGAACATCAAGCTAGGAAACATGATTTTTGAGTTATTGTCAATATTTGGTCAAATTTGGTCAAATTTGGGTGTCAAAGTGTGTGAAGGACCTTCTAAGGTCTATTTGTGTATGTGGAGTCCATTTTGAGTCATAGGGGTGAGTTAACTAGCTTCTAGGAATTTTCCCTCCAAAATAGGGAATTTAAAAATTCAAATATTTGACAAGAATGTAGGATGGTCATATACATGGTTTGAAGTTTTTAGGTGAGAAAATATAGTTTTAGGAGTCCAATAAGTCATGAAAATAAGGTTATAACTATTTCATTATAAGTCATTATGATAGAAACAATCAAAAGTCAAGTTAGTCATGTGTAAACCATTTTTGTACATTGAGTTGGTTTTGAAATGCAAGTTAGTGTAACTACCTTGAAACCCATGTTGAAGTTGGGAATGAAAATTCATTCTATAGTATTGGATGGTGTTGTAAGGAGAAGAGGGAAGAGGAGATAAATCTCCAACAAATAAAAATAGGGAGCAAATGGAAAGTTGATGTCAAACCTCTCAAAGATTGGCAAACCTTTAGAATCCATAAATGGACTATGTAGTATGAAGTGTGATTACAAATGAATAAAGGAAAACTTGTTGTTATGTGAATTTAATCTCATGTAAGGTA
Source organism: Torreya grandis (assembly GCA_037957365.1). Lineage (NCBI taxonomy): Eukaryota > Viridiplantae > Streptophyta > Pinopsida > Cupressales > Taxaceae > Torreya > Torreya grandis. The sequence continues at coordinate 1,030,578 of JARHVA010002309.1, read as the reverse complement.
TTTTTATGTTCTTATGATGATGTTTCTTGTATAGGATTCTAAGATCACAGATATATATCTTCATAAATGTTGTAAAATAGAGACATGCATGTAGGGTGGCTATCATGTGAAAATGACTTTAGTTGTCTTTTGAAAATTTTTGATACAAGAGTAAGGATGGTTAACTAACCCTAAGTATATAATTTATTAATATAAACTTTTATGTTGTATTTAGTGGCATCTATAAATTATAAACTAATGGAAAACAACTCAGCCCTTGAGAAACCAGTGACTGCATAGTTGAGTTGTCAAATAAGGATTGGTAATTGGTGTAATAATTATAATTTTTTTATTAAGGCATGAAAATTATATTGGAGTCTAGGAAGTTATTGTTTATGACCAAGATGGAAGTAAAATTATTCAAAAAAAATTTGGAATCTCAACTATTATAAGTTCTACCTATACCCTATTTTAGGGCAACAATCACTTAGAAAGGAAGTAGAGACTTGTTTCCTTTTCCTTTCCAGTTTAGTAAGTGAATTTTTGGTTTGGGTAGGTATTAACCTTATAAAAATGGGTTTTATATCCTTTATAAACATTTTGAAACTCTTGAAACATGAATAAATGACCTTGGCTGTCAACATGCCTATAGGTTACACTATTATGCACAGTCAAAGAAGAGATAATGGATATTTATTTTAAGAATTTATATGATTTTGACTCTAAGGAATTTTATGGATTATTAAAATTTTAATAAAGTATTGGAATTTTGTAAAACCTTCTTTAGGAATCCTTGAAACTCATAGACATACAAAGCCTGCTGTTATAGTCTAAAATAAGACCCTAAAACCTATATTTTGATTCATTATGGGAAAATTAAGGTGGGATAAGGGAAATAACCTATTTAAAAAGTTTCATGAGGTTTAAAAATTCCTTATAAATTTAATTTATTCTCTTGAACCTTTTTAAAACTCAATTTATGTAATTAAATAGGCTCTTAACATTGTGCAGGCTAGAAAATCCTAAAAATAAGGTTTTGGTGTTTTGGGGAGTTTTAACCCTTCAAAAATTCTAAAAAATTGTAATATTACCTTATTTTATGTGAAAATAATGAATAAAGAGGTTTTATTTTGAGGATACTGTACAATACGGTTTCTAGGGTTGGAGTGTTTGCAAGGGCTAGTTAGACCTAGTTTGGAGAACATTTACAAAGGAAGTGATAGTTAAGAGTAGAATCAGGTCATGAAAATTGATACAAATATCAAAGGATATATATGGTGTATAAAAGTGACATCATATATTCAATTGAGTTAATTTATTTATCAAACCAAGACAAAATGCCCATAAAAAGGCTATAAGATTAATAAGGACATTGAAAGCTTGAATGGTCAAAATGAGTGATGAATTATGTTTGATGAATTGAAAGGTATTATAAATAGTGTTATGTGACCATATAATACCATCCATTCTTTGAAATTGAGTCCTTGAAGCCTATATCCAAATTTGGTACTTGAAACCTAAGAGCATAGCCTATGAAGAAGCTAGAAAGAGACTAAGAGAATGCTTGTGAATAGGATGAATGGAATGAGGTAGAGAATGAGTTGAGAGTGTCTAGAGAGAGTTCAATTAAATTAAGAAGTACCTCTAAATTAAAAAATAATCTATTCCAATTAAGGAGACTAACAAACATAAACATAAGAGAGTAAAACTAGATTGATGTAATGATGATCAAGACACGCATAGTAGTGAATGGAATCTTTTGGATAATACCAGAGCCAGTAATGATATTTTGTAGATTTCTTCATCTTACCTTTGAATCATTTGGTATCGGATAAAGGTAATTTTTGTTTGAGTTTTCTTTTTAGTTCTTTTAAATGTTTTTATTTGACATTGATGAAGCATGCTATGAGGAATGCTTGAGATGACACCTTGCAGGGTATTGTGGGAGAAGAAAGTTGTAGGTCTGATCTATTGAGATCAGAATAGAGGAGTATAATATTGATAAAAATAAGAGTATAAAGCCCTAAATTTTTATGAAGAGGAATAGAAGCTATTCAAGAGAATACTAGAGAAGGTAAAGAAAAAGAGAAAAGACTTCAAAAGAGAGTCAAGTAGGATAAGAAGAGGTCTTAGATAAAGGACATAAAGAGAGGGAAGGCCTAGTTAAGGTCTAAGAGGCAAGGTTGATAAAATTGATAAGATTAATGTCTAAATAGGCCTAATAAATCAAATAAAAAAATATAATATGGGTGTAGAGATAGAAGTAGAATACTTGAAAAGAGAATTAAGGCAAAGTATAGTGAAGATAGAGCTCATGGTGAAGCTATTGTGAGGACAAAGAAGCCAACAGACTAGATGGAATGTGAGAATAAGGGTGAAGTGGCCACTAGAGTCACTTATGAAAGAAAGAAGGCACAAGATGAGTGTTTTTAGAGGTGATAATAAGAAAGAGAAGGCAACACAAAGAGGCATGAGGAATGAAATGATGCCAAGTGAGCAACAAGACAAAGAGATAGAGAAGAGAGTTCTCATTGAAGATAACAAGAAGAATATAGAAGTGTAAAAAAGAGCACCTGAGAATGAAGACAAGAAGAAGATAATATGGAAAATTTCTATGCCAAAGACATTCAAAGAGACTATGTGGTCTCTCCTTTTGTATGTTAACATTGATTTCAAGTTTGTGTATGCAGGGATGAAGAAATAATTGGTGAAGAGCCAATCATAAGGCATCAAATTTGGTGAAGGATGGTCCAATAAGATCACCCATCAAGTGGAAAGGTATTGACAAAGAAAGAGAACCTATTTTAGAATACAAGATGATGGAGATTGATGGTATTTCACATGTTGAATATGAGATTGAATAGGAATACTGTGATGCATTACCAAGTCTAACACCTAAAACAAGAGAATAAGCATGCAAATAAGACATGAAGGTCACCCATGAAGATGTGAATGAAGAGATGAGCTTTCAGAAGTTTTATTTGGAGGTAAATGAGTGTTTAAACCTCAATTTTGATTGCATTTATTAAGAAAAAAGGCCAATATGTAGATTGGGAGAAAGAAGGACAAATTATAGTCCTCAAAAAGAGAACAAGTGCATGGATATGTATGGCCTATGTGGCTGAAATAAATATATAGTGAGAAGAAAGAGTGGAACCTCAAACAAGGGGTCAATCTAAGCAATAATACAAGGGAAAAGCAAGCACAAGTGTGGAAGCAAAGCGTAAAGAAAAAATAACACCAAGTTGGAAAGATAGATAACCACGGCATGAAGGATGAAGGTGTTGTAAAGAGAAACAAGTGGCTGCCCAAGAAGGTACAAGGTAGAAAATGGGTGGAAAGTATCATGAAAAAAACACAAGAGGATCATATTGAAAGTTTATATAAAGAGAGCATGGAGATTGAGGAAGAGTACAAGCCTACAAAGAAAAAAAAAGAGATGGTCCAAGTAAACCAAGCCAATGAGATGAAGGTATAACCATGTAAACACGAAAATGAGTTCATAGAATATGAGTATTCTCAAATTTTATTTTCAAATGTTGTATATGATTATATATTTGAATTTTATTCCAATGAGTAAGACATCTTGTATGTGGAAACCATTGCATTAATGAATTAATGTATAGTAGGGCAAGATGAGGATGAAGCACCTCAAAGTGTGCTTGAGAAGCATGGTATACAGCATGAGGAGAATAATATGACTCTCATAAATGAGAAAGTACAAGGAAAAGACAAATACCTAGTTAGCCAAGAATATGAAGAGCAATGTGGACCAAGGTTTGATGAGGATTTTGAAGAAGTGGATGCTTTCGAGTTGCAATAAGAGTTGGATATGTTGGAAGAGATATTTAGTCCATCCAAGGGGATGAAATAAGGTGACTTAAAATATGAAAAGATCAAGCAAAAGATAGATAAATAGCATCAAAGAGAAGCATAAGGAGTTGTGCAAACAAGGCCTCAAGTAAGCAAGCAAAGTGAGTAACAAGTACACAAGGTGAGATATTCAATGGGTCAAGCTAAATCTAAGTTTAAATTTTCTAAGTATGTATATGGATATTCAAATATTGGTCAAATCATGTTGTACTATGATAAGGATGGGTAGGACAAGAAGTTGCTCTTGCACAATGCGCAAGGTCATATGAAGAGGCATCAAAAGAGGACAAATGTGAAGAAGAAGTAGTAAGAGAGAGAGAGTGTAATGGAGAAAATGATATAGGTTGAGATGCATGAGGGCCATTAGAGCCTAAATAAAAATAAGATAGCATGAACAAGGAGAAAAAATCATTAAATAAATAAGAATCAAGTCAAAACCATGAATAAGCAAGCCATAACACAAGTAAGGGAAAGAAGAATAAGCACCATTTGATTACAATTGAGTATGATAAGTTTTAAAGTGACTTAGAATAGGCGGAAAATGCAACAACTAAATAGATACAATAGTTAGAACACCTCATAGAGGTAGAAGATGTATGGATAAGAAGGATAGACAAGGTTACAAAGAAGAGGTATAAACATTTATCAATTAAAAAATAACAAGAAAGGATGAATAAAAGTCAAGTAATCATGAATGACCCTCAAAGGATAAATTATAAGGAAAGTAAGAAAGTTGGTGGCCCAAGTTTTCTCCCTACTGAGGAGGAAGATGTAGAAGTATCAGGCTAAGAAACATGATTTTTGAGTTATTGTTAGTAAGTTATAACTGGTAAAAGTTGGTCAATTTTGGGTGTCAAAGTGTGTGAAGGACCTTATAAGGTCCATTTGTGTCTTTGGAGTCTATTTTGAGTGACAGGGTTCAGTTAACTGGCTTTTAGAAATTTTCCCTCTAAAATAGGGAATTTGAAAATTCAAATGTTTGACAAGAATCTAGGGGGACCATGCATGGTTTAAAGTGTTTAGGTGAGAAAAGATAGTTTGAGGAGTCTAATAAGTCATGAAAGGAAGGTTGAAACATATTTAATTCTAATTCATTATGATAAAAATAATCAAAAGTCAAGTTAGTCATGTGTAAACCACTTTTGTACATTGAGTTGGTTGTGAAATGCAAGTTAGTGTAACTACCTTGAAACCCATGTTGAAATTGGGAAGGAAAATTCATTGTAGAGGATTGGATGGTGTAGGAAGGAGAAGAGGTGAGAGGAGATAAATCTCCAAAAAAGATAAATAGGGAGCAAATGGAAAGTTGATGTCAAACCTCTCAAAGATTGGCTGACCTTTAGAATCCATCAATAGACTGTGTTGTATGAAGTGTGATTTCAAATGAATAAATGAAAAATTGATGTTGTGTGCATTTAATATCATGTAAGGTATTTTTATGTTCTTATGCTGATGTTTTCGGTATAGGATTTTAAGATCACAGATAGATATCTTCATAAATGTTTCATAACAGAGACATATATGCAAGTTGACAATCATGTGAAACAAAGTTTAGTTGTATTTTGAAGATTGTTGATATAAGACTAAGGATGTGTCACTAAAACTGAGCCTGTATTATTCATATAACCTTTTATATTGTCTTTGGTGGCGTATGGAAATGAGAAACTAATGGAAAATAACTCAACCCTTTAGAAACTTGTGCATTGCATAGTTGAGTTGTAGAGTTGTCAAACAAGGATTGTTAATTGGTGTAAGAATTAAAAAGTTTTGAGTAAGTTTTGAAAATTGTCATGGAGTTCAAGAAGGTATTTGATATGACCAAGATGGAAGTAAAAGTATTAAAAAACAATTTGGAATCTCAACTATTATAAGTTCTGCCTATACCATTTTTTAGGGTAACAATCACTTGTAAAGGGAGTTAGAGACTTGTTTCCTTGTTATTATGAATTGAGTAAATGAAGGTGTGGTTTGGGTAGGTATTCCCATAATAAAAATGGGTTTTAGATCATCTATAAACATTTTTAAACTCTTGAAACATGAGAAAATGACCCTTCTTATCAATAGGCTTGTAGGTTACACTTTTATGCATAGTCAAAGAAGAGAGAACACATATTTATTGCAAGAATGTATATGATTTTGAATATAAGGAATTTTTGGGATTATTAAATTTATAATAAATTATTTTAATTTGGAAAAAACTTCATGAAGAATCCTTGAAACTCATAGACATACAAACCCTGTTGTTACAATCCAAAATATGACCTTGAAACCTGTGTTTTGATTCATTATGAGAAAATGAAGGTTGGATAAAGTAAATGATCTATTGGAAAAGTTTTTAAATATTGTAAAAGACCTGATGAAGGTAATTTATTCTATTTAAACTTTGTAAAAATAAAGTTATGGAATTAAATAGGCTCTCGGCCCTATGCAGGCTAGAGAAACCCTAGAATTAGGGTTTTGGTGTTTTGGGGAGTTTTAACCCTTAAAAAATTATAAAAATTTGTACTACTACCTTATTTTATGTGAAAAGAATGAATAAAGAGGTTTTACTTTTATCGGAGACCGTAAAATATGGTTTCCAAGGTTGGAGTGTGTGTAAGGGCTAATTAGGCCTAGTTTGGAGAACATTTACAAATGAAGTGATAGTTAGAAGTGGAATCGGATAATGAAAATTGATACACATCTCAAAGGAGATAGAGTGTGGATAAAATTGAAATCATATCATCAATGGAGTTAATTTATTTATCAAACCAAGATAAAATGCACATAAAAAGGCTACAAGCCTAATAAAAATGTTGAAAACTTGAAGGGTGAAAACAAGTGATGAATTATGTTTGATGAATTGAAAGGTATTAGAAAAGATGTGATGTGACCATATAAGACCTTCCATGCTTTGTAATTGAGTCCATGAATCCTATATCCAAATTTGGTACTTGAAACCTAAGAGCATAGCCTAGCAAGAAGTTAGCAAGCGACTGAGAGAAAGTTTGTGAATGGGATGAGGTAGAGAATGAGTTGATTTTTATTCTTTCCATTTTATGTAGGATTAAATAAGATTAAAATATTTTAAACATGAGTACCATGCAAAGGATACAAGATATTTGTCTAACGTTTATTGATATTATTGCTTCAATTTATTTTTATCTTTAGGGTTTTCTCGGCCTGTGGCTACAAGTGCATGTGCTATTGCCTTTTGCAGGATTTGTGAAGATGCTTCCATAGTTATAGTTGAGAAATCAAATTTGGAGATTATTATATGGATTAGAGAGGTATTGAATAAATATTATTTTTTGGTTTCTAATATAAGATTTAAAGTAGAACAAGGTCTGACCATAAAAATATTTAAAAAGATCAAAAGCAAGTATCTAGAAGCACTTCAAAGTTTTCCACATATTGATTATGGATGGGAAGGTGTTATTCAAGATGTATTGTTCATGTTTCCAAATCTATTTTCATTTTTTGTGTCTTTGTAGCAAGTATTTGTATATTATATGTTCATTCTTATCGTAGTGGGAAGATGGTAAATCACAATAAATAGTCATTACATTATTCAAAAGTAACTTGTTAAAAATTTAATAAATTTTCACAATGACCAAAAGACTACCTCTCCTATGGAAATGTTTAGCATTTTTTATCTGCTATAGTTATGGTCTATAGAAAATTAATGGCAAAATCCAAGCCTTGAGGATGTATCTATCTGAGCATAAGAGGACATTGCGTTAAAGTTAATTCACATCTTAATTTATATCTAGTAGTTGTATATTATATGTTCATTTTTATCATATTAGGTAGATGGTACACCAAAATAATTATCTATGCCATTATTCAAGAATAACTAGTTAAGAATTCTATAACTTTGTCACAATGACCAAAAGGTAATTTCTCCTATGGAAATGTTTAGAATTTATGATCTACTATACTTATGATCTACATAGAAATAATGGTAGAAGCCCAGCCTTGAGATTGTATATGTCCAAGCATAGTAGGACATCGAGGTTGTATTTCATTCACATGTCTTTGTTTCCAAAGTTAATAATCATATAAAGCTATGATGGTTTGGAACAGACACTTGTTGGAGCTTATAACCTATAAATGACAATTAAGGTTATAATGTCAGTTTTAATAAGCATAATGATTAGAGCACATACTAGTGAAATTGTACAACTAATTCAACATTTTCCTTTAGTCATGCCAATGAAATATTATTCATATAGAAAGAACAAAATAAGAAAGAAAGAGTTAAGAAATGATGTGATAAAGATAGGATTTTTTAAATTCCCTCCATGTTATATTAATATCTAATACCTTTGGGAAAATTATATTTTTTGATATTCTAGAAATGGAGATGCATTGGGAAGTGGCATGCTTCTAGGTCAATGTATCTGTTGTCCCTTTATATTCAAATTTAAGAAATAACCAATGGGTTGGATATATCTCAGTTTGGCAAGCATAATATTCAATAATATAAGCACTATCAGTATTACCTTGTTTCGGTTGAATATTTATATCAATTTCTACTTGCAAGGCCCAATGATCTATAATGGGGTTAAATTGCTATGGGTATAGAACAAAGACCTTTATTTCTTGCAATATTTTGGTATGATTCAAATGACAATTATTTTAATGAACTTTAAAAGGAGATTTTTCTTAGTTACCCCCCAAATCACACCTAAGTTATGAGCACTCTTGGGGTTTGAGTTGATACTGAAATAGGCATGTTCCACTTGATGTTTTCCACCATGTGCTCAGTTTGATCCATTTGGTCCTTCAGGTGTTCTTGGTTTTGAGCATAACTAATTTAGTTAGTAAGGAATATGTCTTGAAGTTCAAAAATTAATTCAAATTGATTAGTTTTTAAAATGGAATCTTAACTAACACAAAAAAATCATGACGCGCATTGGTTAAGATTGATATCTATAGGTAAAGAAATTGACGTCATCACATGGATACTAAAAATTATTTTCACTTAGTTACCTCTATATATATTCACTGTATAATGATTCTAACTTTACATTAATACTTTTTTTCAGGTCATCTTTAGTGATTCAGTGACTTGTGGCACAAGCACTTGTAGATGTTTGATTTACCTTCCATGTGTAGTAACATTCTCAAACATATCTTGGATTTCATACATATATAGTGTTTCTATATTCATGAACTGATATAATTTTGGACTTGGCACAATAAATACCATCTTGATACTTATTACCATCACTTCTAACTCAACCAAATAAAGTGTCAACATTATTTTGGTAAAGTCTCTTTATTATCAAAATTTGTAAAGATTGAAAAAAAAAATTTATCCTTTACATATTATAATTTTCATAGGAATCACATGGCTAGCCAATTTTTGCATCATCTTTTTATCTCATGTATATTATGTTGGGGAATCCAGAACAACAAACAACTCTGATTCCACTTGTTAGGATCTTGCTCCTCAATAAGAGCACAATATGATTACCTTGTATAAGCAACTAAACACATAATTATACTAGATTGAACAAGTAACTAGAATTCACACATAGCACTGAATATGAGAGACAATACACACACTTGTATTAATACTCGTACAGAAATAAAATACAATAAAGAAGATGCCACTTTTCTCCACACCTCTCAGAGGATTCCCACACCTCAAGTGTACAACTATTCTCAATCAAGAGTTTACTCTCCTACCAAAATGGTCCCAACACACAACTCACACACAGAATTGGTGTTCACCTCCAACTGGTCAGTAATAACCCTGCCAGTACACAAGTACTTCAAAGTACTTCAAGTAGATCTCCCATGAGCTTGCAACAACCTACAATTCAAACCGATCTAACTTACCATGTAGATCTTCTCCTTGATCTTGCAACAAGCTGCAAATCAATGATCTTACACTTGTGGAAGGAACTTCCTTGCCTTCCTTTATTTCCACTAATTACAATACATGCCAATGGGTCTATAAATAGCTCCCATACTAAACAATAACTTAGACTTCTAATTTACAATAATTAGACACACAATTAAGACCAAAAATAGCCTTTACATGCAAACACTCAGTTCAACAAACTAACTGTTGGTGCAACAAATAGTTCTAGACCGCACAGGCGATCGACGTCGGTCCCTGTCTGCCTGGAGGTGGCCGATGTCAGCCAACTCCTACTGATGCTAGTTGCCTTCTGCACTATATTCTACTGACATCGGTTGCCTGGAACTCAGCAACCTCCTCCATGTTTTCACTGGTTGAAGCTTTTAGCTCCACAACCTAACAATCTCCCACTTGGAGATAAACAACTGCAACTGTACCTGTACCTATACAAATCTCTAGTTTGTATCCTGGCTATGTATCCATATTCAAAATCACTCTTGAAGACCAACCACCACAAATCTTGTGGTGAACCTCTTATCATCCAAATCACCTGCCACATCTACATCTACAAACCATGTAGAAAAGAAACTTGACCCTGCATAACATGCGCACCTGCTGCTGGTCCCTCTCAAATACCTAAGAATCCACTGAACTGCCCTCCAGTTCTTCTTTCTCAGATTGGTGCCAAACTTTTTGATAGCTCCCACTGCTTGGGAAAAACCTAGGTTTAGTACACATGTACTCAACCTCATTATGTGAATCAAGACACTGTTCATAGAACTGTCCAACCATCGGCGTGCTAATCGATTTCACACAATCATCATGAAACAAAGTCAACCTATGACCTTCCATGTCCCTAGAAGGCACTCATGCCAAAGAATCTTGCTACTCCCTGATTCCTCATGACACACTTCTGAACTAGCTTTACCTTTAGTTCAGTAACACCCTTGTATATGTAACTCTACAACAAGCACACAATACAGTAATAGGACAATGTAGCTAATATTATCCAACCTGGTAAAGAGAAACACAATCGTCAAACCTCCATTGTCCTGTAGCTTATTCAAGACCATATACTCTGGCCTACTGTCTCACATGTCCATTTTTGCTCTTCTTCATCCTTAAAATCCATTCGTCTCTCAGTGCTTTCTTCTAGCTGGCAACTTCACCTAAAAAACTCCTATTTGGTTCTTCTCCAAGGAATCACATTCCTCATACATGCCAAGATCCCACTATTTCCTGGATCTACCTGCTCTACTTCTTTAACAACTTCCTATTTCTTGACCATCAGTGAGCAACAAGTAGTGTAAAGAAGGGAAATGATGAATTTGAGGCTTACTTATGCTTTCAGTCCTCCATATGGGTGCTTGAGACTCCTTGACAGCTTGCTATCTGCCCAAAATCCATCTCAGTGACTGATGTCAGTCACATCTTAGTCTGCACCTTACTGAAGTCAGTTTCATGCGATTACCACTCTGTTGACATCAGTTTCCTTGGCCGACGCTAGTTTTTACTTGCCTTGAGTCATCGACATTGGTCTGCACATAGCTGACGTCGGTCCCTGTCTGGACGCTGACGTCATTTTTCTAACCGATGTCAATTTTTGTGTTTTACTTGTGAGAAATGACTTTTACCCGTGAGCTCATTTTGGATCAAAACAATGTCCAAATCAACCTTGCTCTACTCAAAATTCCTCAGCCCTTGTGACTGATACCTATCCATCATTTTCTCCTTGAAAACCAAAGCTTTTATGTTCTTGTCATGAACATCAAATTTCTCAAGAAATGTAACTTTCTTCTTCTGTATACAGAAATCATGATCCATGCTTGTCGAAACTGAAAGCATACCATTTGACTCAAGAACATGCATCTCCTTCTTATCCATGTGACCAAGCCTATTAAGCCACAGCTCTGAATCTACATCTGAAGTAGATAAACTTGAAGGAGAATCAGTAATACAAGTAGATAGATAAAGCGTACCTACTTTCTTACCTCTAGCTACAACAAGTGCACCCTTGGAAACTTTCCAAGAATATTCTATGAGAGTTACTATGCAACCCTCATCACCCAAACTTCCAACAGAAATCAAACTCTGCTTTAGTACTGGGACATGCATGACCTCCTTCAACACCCATGTGTTTCCCGTCTGTAATTTTAGCTCCACTTTTCCTTTGCCAACCATTTGACAAGTCTTACCATCCCCTAAATAAATTTATCCAAAGTCTCCCTGGACATACTCATGAAAAAATTTCCTATTTGGGGATGCATGAAAAGAGGCACCAGAATCTAAAATCCAAGACTCTACTTTACCCAAATAACATACCAAAGCATCCTGTGCAACATAATCTGCAACATCTGCTTCTTCTTCATGTCCTTCATGCTAATCTACAACTAATCTACAATATCTCTTTAAGTGCCCTTGCTTTCCACACTTCCAGTAGGTTATTCTACCATACCTGGATTTAGATCTCTTGCCTATCTTCGACTTTGATCTCCCATGCTTGATCTTCTCTCTTTGCCTTCCCCTGCTTTCAACACTCAAAGCAATTCCTGATGATTCACCTGTGATTTTCCTACGAATCTCTTCATTCAAGATTACACTCACAACATCATCCACTTTTAATATTTTAGAAGCAGACGCAGTATTGCTAACTGCCATTACCAAACTCTCCCAGCTTTCAGGTAATGAGCACAAGATTAAGAGAGCTTTAATTTCATCGTCAAAAACAATATTGACTGAACTTAACTAGTTTACCAAACCATGGAAATCACTAAGATGACTATGTACAGATCCACCATCCAACATTTTCAAATTAAATAATTGCTTCATAAGAAATACCTTATTCGAAGCGGAGGGTTTTTCATATAAATTTGCCAAAGATTCCATCAACTCTACCATTGTCTTACATTGTGATAAGTTGGAAATCATAGATGATGCAAGACTCAATCTTATAGATCCCAGAGCCTTCTGATCAAGAACATTCCATTCTTCATCCTTCATATCTGTGGGCTTGCTAGCAACCCCACCCAATGGTAAGTACAAATCTTTCTGATATAGACAATCTTCTATCTGCATCCTCCATAATTGGTAGTTCTTGCCATTAAACTCCTCCATTCGTAGCTTACTTTCATCTACCATTGCTATACTCCCACTCAAACAAAAACCCCTGTGAGTAACCTGTAATCAACACACTAACCAGATCTCACACAACCTATTAGTAAACCCAACTAAAAGCTCTGATACCAACTGTTGGAGAATCCAAAACAACAAATAGCTCTGATTCCACTTGTTAGGAACTTGCTCCTCAATAAGAGCACAATATGATTACCTTGTATAAGCAACTAAACAAGGAATTATACCAGATTAAACAAG
>JARHVA010002309.1:987500-1012500 GCA_037957365.1 Torreya grandis | reverse complement strand
AACCATAGGATCAGGTAGCCTTTCAGGTGTTAACATAGGAGAAAAATATCAACTTAGAGATAAAAAGAAAAAGGATGCAAAAGATTTATTTTTAATTCATCAGGAAATGGATGAGTCCATCTTTCCTATTGTTGTAGCAACAACAAGATCCAAGAGGGCATGGGAGATTTTGTAGACAACCTATCAAGGTACTACAAAGGTAAAAGTATCTAAACTACAATCTCTTAGAAGAAATTTTGAAATTTTGCACATGAGTGAATCAGAGTATGTAGACTAATTTATGAGTCAGGTCATGAATGTTGTACATCAAATTAGATATACTGGAGAATAATTAACAAGTCACAAGATTGTTGAAAATATTCTTAAGAGTTTGCCTAGTAAATATGATGCTATAGTAGTAGCAATTGAGGAATCCAAATATTTGAGAAAGTTATCTATAGATAAATTAATGTGATCCTTGTTAACACATGAGTCCAAAATGAATATAAATAAAACTACTTCTTTTGAGAATGCTTTCAAGTCTTAGGTATCATCTTACAGAGGAAGAGGAAGGTTAAGCTTCAGAGGAAGAGGCAGAGGTAGAGATGGTAGAAGTGATCTATCTCAAGGTGAAAAGAATAATATAGATAAAGGTGAAAGGAATAATTATAGCTACAGTAATAGAGGATGTGGAAACAATCATTTCCAACAACGTTCACAGAGGTTTGATAAATCTAGCATTCAGTGTTCTTATTGCAAAAAATATAGACATTATGCATATGAATGTAAAAATAAACAAGGAGATGTGGATAAGCAGAATTTTAATTATACAAATGAATATGATCTAATTTTGAGAGTATGTTCATCACATGTAATGTTTCTCAAGAGAGCACTAGAAATATCCTGTTTTTGGATAGTGGATGCAGTAATCATATGATTGGGAATAAAGATTTATTTTCTAGTCTTGATGATTCTATAAAGTCTGAAGTGAAATTGGGAAATGATAATAAAGTGGCTATAATGGATAAAGGTGTAATAAATATTTTGATAAAAAATGGTGAAAGAAAGATTATTCCTGATGTTTATTTTGTACCTAGACTAAAGTATAATCTTATGAGTGTTGGGCAACTAGTACAAAAAATTTATATGTTATCTTTTATGAATGATGTTTGCACTATATTGGATAGATTTAAAAATGATAGGTTAATTTTATGTGTGGCTATGACCAATAATTGGATGTTCCCCCTTCAAATTCAGTCCATCCAAAGAGCAAAAGAAGTCAATTTTAAAACTGAATGTCTAAACCAATCATGGCAATGACATTTGAGGTATGGGAATTTACATTTTGGAGGTTTGAGTTTCTTACAAAAGAAACAAATGGTGAAAGTATCTCCACCTATAGAGCAGCTAGCCAGTTCATGTGAGAGTTGTATTTTGGAAAAACAACATAGAGAGAGTTTCCTTGTAGGAATCTCATATAGAGCAAGGGTATTATTGGAGATAATTCATAGTGATATATGTGGACCAATGATTTTAGAAGAAAGACATAGGTGTATTTTCTCAAGCAAAAGTATAAAGATTTCAATACATTCAATGATTTCAAGTCTATGGTGGAAAAACAAAGTGGCAATTACATCTAGGTACATATATCAAATAGAGGAGGTGAATATATGTCTAATGAATTTCAATATTTTTGCAAATATTATGGCATTAAAATATAATTGACTAAAAGGTACACACTACAACAGAATGGTGTAGCAGAAAGAAAGAATATAACAATCATGGAGATGGCTAGAAGCATGCTGAAAGCTAAACATTTGTCAAATGTATATTGGGAAAAAATAGTAGCATGTGTAGTATATATTTTGAATATAATCCCAATAAAGAGTGTCAAGGATTGAATTCCATAAGAAGCATGGAGTGGTAAGAAGCATAATGTAACTGATTTTAGAATTTTTGGTTATATAGCATATTCTCTTGTACCATCATAATTAAGAAGAAAATTAGATGATAAAAGTGAGAAATGTTTTTTCATTGGTTATAGTGAACAATCAAAAGCTTATAAATTATATAACCTAATTTCAAAGAAAGTTATTATTAATAGAGATGTAAAATTTAAGAAAGAAGAAGCATGGGATGGAAGTATTGAAAAATAAATCACAATTGGATCACCAATACCATAGAATGAAGAAGAAACTAAAGAGCAAATTATGCAAGGTGATCAATCCAATCCACAAGCAGGATCAAGTAAACCATCAAGAACTCCATGAAATGTTGGCCAAGGTGAATCATAAGGTCATGTACATCATCTTACTCACAATTCACATGTGATGAATCAAATCCTACTCTTACCTCATTAAGGTCAAAATATAAAGGTAAGAAAATGAGAAGTTTAAAAGAGATATATAATCAAGGAGAAGATAATTTGTATTTATGCTCAAATTTTTCTTTATTCTCTCATGATCTTATGAATTTTGAAGAAGTAATGAAGGAGGAACATTAGATCAAAGCTATAGATGAAGAAATGGATTTTATTGAAATAATTCACACATGAGAGCTATTTGATCTATCTGAAGGTAAAGATTGTATTGGATTTAAATGGGTTTACAAAACCAAATTTAATGTAAAAGGTGAGATTGAAAAATATAAGGCAATGTCAGTTGCAAAAGGTTTTGCACAACATTATGGAATTTATTATAATGAGATAATTGCTCTAGTTGCTAGTCTTGATATTGCTACAATGGTTTTAACAGTTGATGCACCAAATAATTGGAATGTTTTTCAAATGGATGCCAAATAAACTTTTTTGCATGGTTTCTTGAAGAAGTGTATGTGAAACAACCACTAGGTTATGAAGTGCATGAACACGAAGACATGGTCTAAAAATTGAAGAAAGATCTTTATGGACTCAAGAAACTACCAAGAGCATGGTATAGCAGAATTGATTCATACATGTAAAGCAATGGATTTAGTAAAAGCAAGAGTAAGCCCATATTTTATATAAGGATCAATAAAGAAGGTCAGATTTTGATAGTGTGTTTATATGTTGATTTATTTTTCACTAGAAAATAATCTATAGACACATTTAAATCAACAATGAAGAAAGAATTTGAGATGATAGATTTGGGTTTGATGAAGTATTTTTTAGGCATTGAAGTTATTCAGTCATATAAAGCAATTTTCATCAATTAATCAAAATATGTAAAGGATGTGTTTAATAGGTTTATAATTTTGAATTATAAGCCAACATCTACACCAGTTGCAATAGGCACTAAAGTTAGCAAAGAAGATAAAGGGCCTATTGTTGATTCTAAATCTTCAAAAGATCAAATGGAAGTTTGATGTATCTTACAATTACAAGACCAGATACCATGTATGGGGTTAGTATAATCTCAATATTCATGGAGTCAACAAAATGCTCACAATGGCAAGTGGGAAAGAGGATATTGAGATATATGGTAGGAACACTAGGATATAGAATATTGTATTCCAAAACTAATGATTTTTATTTAAATGATTTTACTAACAGTGATATTACAGGTAGCATTGATGATAGGAAGAGTACTTCCAGATATGTCTTTCATTGTGGGACATGCATAGTTTCATGGGCATCAAAGAATCAACCCATAGTGACTCTTTCATAAGATAAAGTAGAATATGTTACAGCTACATTAGTAGCATGCCAAACAATTTGGATGATGAAATTTTTGATAGATCTATTGCAAGCTAAGGAAGAGCCAACAAAAATATTTTGTGACAACAAATCAATATTTACATTGTTAAAGAATCATGTTTTTCACAAGAGGAGCAAGCATATTGATACAAGATTTCATTTCATCAGAGTTAGTGAACAATGGATAAATCCATTTGCAGTTTATAGATCTGAAGACTAGTTGGTAGATATATTCACAAAGACATTAGCAGAAGAGAATTTTGAGTATCTAAGACAGAGTTTGGGCAATGTAAATGCTAAAGTAGTTAGTGGTAGAAATTAATGGGGAGTATTAGATCTAAAGTCTCTAATCTCTACACATTGCATGACTATATTTATATTTTATTTTTACTCCATGCAACCAGTTTGTATGAGTTTTTATTTTTAGGACAATCAGTTTTATAGATCACATATCTTTATGCATGAATATAATTTAGTTTATAGTCGTTTGTTTATATCAGTATATTTTTAGATTCATTGGTTGTTGTAAAGATATAAACGTAGAAGTTTGATAGCTATTTTGTGATATGGAATGAAAAATAGAATCAATAAAAAAAATTATTTCTATAGAAATTATTTCCTGTTGTGCATGCTTGTTTTCTCCATTATATTTTCTTGTCACATATTGCAGGGTTTGCCTTGCTATAATTATTTTTACATGCTTATGAATTTATTTTTTAAATATATACATATATATATATATATATATATATATATTCTATTTTCCATTTTCTTCTCCTCCTGCTATACTCCCACAGAGACTTGGTACTAACACTCTTATTTACAAGTCTATTGTGAACTGCTATTTTCATTTCCATTATGTAAAGTCCCAACTTCACAAAAATTAATCCATAATGTAATGGAATAAAATAATGCTAATATATTATGTTTTATTTTATTTTAGTCAAGAAAATACAATCTTTGGGGTTCAACCCCTCTACCATCAAAATTAATGGTCATGCCCTTATTATGATCTTGTTTCTAACAAGGCAGAATATTCAAATAGTCTTGTAATAAATCACATGCTTTGTTGACAAGAGAAAGATCATATCCATTTGAAAGATGCTCTTCTCAACTATAGTATCCATCAAAGAAATGAAGATATGATTCAAAATTTTGAAAGCAGGGTAGGTCATTAATGGATCTAATTAAGGGAGATTTGGTGTGGTCAAGCTCCATCTGCACTCCCACATGGTTGTAGCTCCATGGAAATTTATCTATCCATTATCTCACAAATCTAAAATGTTTATTGAAAAAGACTCCCAGAACCTTTAGAACTCCATCATGTGTATTCATAACCCAAAGGATTTTCAAACCCAATTCCTCCAATCACTCCTTGAAAGTGGAGTTACCAACTCTAAGATTTGTGAAATAAAACATAGTGATGGGAACCTCACTATTAATACCCATCTCTACAATGTCATACACGAATAGTATTACAAGTGCACTCACAGACTATGGCCTATGATTGTGATGCTTAGCATTTCTCCCTTGTATTTTTTAAACACTCTTTTAAATTTTGCATGCATTTTCTCTTGTGCACTAAATTTAGCGAAGATGCATTATTTATCACAAGTGGTGTAGAGATTAAGAAACCTTGATTACACTTTGATGTGGGGATCGAGATGATCATAATTGAAACTAGTGGGCTTGAAGAAATCCATGATATCTACAAGCCATTCAAGAGAAGTGATGGTGCCTCTCCATGAAATCATGATGTCATGATACCATAATCTCTTCATCTCTTATTCCTCCTCCACCACTACCATGAAGTCCATCCAGTTGGCATAATTGATCCATATTTTATCCCCTATTCAGAACTTTTTGAATAAATTGGGGATATTGATGTTGGATGTCACATAGAGATAATTTGTGATCTATTAGCCAGTGTGGGAATGGGAAAGGGAGAGATCATGGATCATAGCAGTGTAATTATAATTGCAGGTGTCGTAGTATTTGGATTAAGGGTTGAAGTCAAAGGAATAGTATCATACACATGAAAACTCTCTATATTTGATTAACTTATAACAGAGGAGAGGGTTTATGGGGTCCAGCATGCCCTCATGGTTATTCTAACCTTTCACCTCTCTCCACACATTGTTTAGCTTCTTTGTGGACTTAGAATTCATTTCATCCTTACGGTGATTGTTTTTTTTATGTTCCTCCTCCAATGTAGTCAAGATGGTGAGGAGTGGTTGTGTTATGGTTGATGCTACTCCATGTTTCTATTTATTAGGATTCATTCTGATTCTCATTCTCAATAGAGGCCTCTGCAACATATTATTACTATTGTAGAAGTGGGAGTGGCTCAGAACTCTAGGTTTAATCAACCTAGTCATCATCATCATCTTTAAGTGGTCTGGAATGGTCTGTCAGTGTGTTTATAGGTTTGGGAAGGATGTGAAGAGAACATAAATGAAAATTATTTATTGGGGAAAAATGGAGAAGGCAAATGGGAAGGGATTTTTTAAAAATGAAGTGAGGATAGTTAGTGATTTATATGAAAAATTTTGAATATAGAAAAAATAAACCACTATGCAAAAAGAAATTAGAAACTCAAAGCTAAATATATGCAATATTCATAACCATAAGAAATATAGAAGAAATATAGAATAGAAAAAATAAAAATAATTCTTCAAATCATTCTCCATAATAATAAATATCAATTACAATATACTAATAGAATTGCATGTAAACATGTTTTTTTAATTAATAAATAAAAATATTCTAAATTTATCTAAATAACAATTTGCATGAAATATAAATTAAATTTATCTCCACCCTTTAAAAGGATTTATTTTTCTTAAAAAATATATTAACTGAATATTAACTAATTATTAAATAAATTGCATGATTGAAGTTATTGTAAAACTGGGACTCAACAACAACTTAACCGACATTCTGCCCCTTGATGTTGAGTGAACTAACAATTTGATTTCAGAGTTTCAAAAACTAAAATCTTTCCACAACTTTAGTGAAGATATCTACAACCTGTTCTTGTGTGTTTATATACTTCAATTTTACATATTTGTTTTGAACCAAATCTTGAATAAAATGGGACTTCAAAACAAAATGCTTTGACCTATTGTGATGCATTGGATTCTTGTCTAATTTTATTGCACTTATGTTATCACAAAAAAATATTGTAGGCTGAATTTTTTTTTCTCCAATTTCTTCTAAAACCTTTTAGAGACATAATGTTTGTGTACCTGCTAAAGTGATTGCAATATATTTTGCTTTTGTAGATGAAAGAGCAACTTATCTTTGCTTCTTTGAACTCCATGTAACGAAACCATAACTTAGTGAAAAAAAACTCCTAGATGTTGACATTTGGTCATCCAAATTACATCCCCAATCAAAATCACTAAAACCAAAAATTTCAAACTTTTTAGTAGCATTTTAATGAATGCCAAATCTAATAGTACCTTTCACATACCTCAAAATTCTCTTAGCTACCTTCATATCAATTTCAAATGATTCAGACATATATCTTGATATAAGAGAAAGTGAATAAATAATATCTGGTCTTATGTAAGTTAGAAACATTAAGCTTCCAACAATAATTCTATAAGTTATTTCATCAACTCTTTCAAAACCATCTTCTCTACATATCATAACTCCATGAGCAGTTAGACTAGATATTGGTTTACAAAGAGCCATATTGAATCTATTCAACATATCATTTACATACTTTTTTTGACAAATGAAGATGTCATCTTTACTTTGATGAACGTCCATCCCTAAAAAGTATTTCATAAGACCTAAATCTTTCATTTAAAATATATTCATCATTGCAATTTTGAATTCATCCTTCATCTTATAATTTTTTTCCATATATAAAAAAACATCAGCATACAAACTTATAATAAGTATATCATTACCTTTTTACTTGTAGTAAAGAGTAGGCTCACATGTACTTATTTTGAATCCATTATACTAAAAATATCCATAAATCCTTGCATACCATTCTCTAGGTGCTAGTTTGATGCCATACAAAGCCTTCTTTAACTTGTAGAGTTGACATTCTTTACCATATACTTTAAAACCTTTTGGTTATTCTACATATACTTCTTCTAAGTACCCATTCAAAAATACACTTTTCACCTTTGTATGAAACCCTTCGCAACTAACCTTGCCTTGTGTCTTTCAACATTTCCATCACTGTTGTACTTAGTCTTGTCGAACTATTTAGTACCAATATTTTTCTTGTCATATGGAAGCTCTATAAGCTCCTAAGTATCATTCCTATGAATATGATTTATCTCTTCTTTTATTTATTACACCCAAAAATCATTAGCACATGCATCTTCAAAACATGATTTTTCAAAATCAGCTTGTGTAATTAAAGAATAATTTACTGTCTCACCTCTTGGACATTCTTCATGTGTTTAGCTCCTTGTACATTGATAAATTTCACTCAAGATTTTTACCTTCCTTGAATAACTATGACTTGAAGCAGGGGTTGTGCTTGCAATACATGCACTAGATGAGGGGCTATATAATGGACTTGTACCACTTGACATATTACAATCAATAAAAATATATTTAGACTTCTCAATATTTACTTTACCTTATCATGACCATATACTTCCCCTTCATAAAAAATAACATCTCTTGACACAAGTACACTAATAGTGATAGGATTATAAAGCCTATAAGCTTTGCTTTGTTGATTATACCCAATAAAAATACAACTCTCAATCTTTGGATCTAATTTATTCTTTTTCCGATCAGCGAAATGAACACAATTTAAATAACCAAAAAATTTGAAATATTTGGCATTAGGCTTCTTTTCATACCATGCTTCATATGGAGTCATCTTTTCACGTCTACTAGTTAAACTTCGATTGAGAATATATACTGTTGTAACAACTACATCACCCCAAAAAGAGTTATTCAAGTCATTTGTTTGTAACATTCTCCTTGCCATTTAATCCACTAAATGATTTTTCCTTTCAGCCACACCATTTTGTTGAAGAGTGTAGATAGTTGTGAGTTGCCTTTTGATACCATTCAAATCACAATAATTCATTAAATAATTTGAATAGAATTCACCTCCACATTCAGTGCTTAGGCACTTTTTTATGTAACCACTTTTATTCTTTACAAGGCCTTTAAATATCTTAAATGTATCAACTGCTTCATGTTTTTTATTCAAAAATAAACCCAACACTTTCTTGAATAATCATCAGTAAATGTAATAAAATATGATGACTTACCCAAATTTTTGTTTGCACAGGACCACAAATATCTGAGTGAACCAACTAAAGTGGATAATAAGCCCTCCATGCATGACTTTATGGAAACTTTTCTCTTGCATGTTTGCCTTTAACAAAACCTTCATAAACTTATTTATGCTCTTCAACCTTTGGCAAACCATAAACTAATTCTTATGATGTTAGTAACTTCAAACATTAAAAATACAAGTGTCCATACCTGAGATGCCATAACCAACATTTATATTCATATGCCATATTTGCAAGGTTGTTACTATGCTCTCCAAACTTCAACGGGAATAACCTATTCTTAGACGTATGTACAATTGTAATAGCCTTATTTCCTTGATTCTTATCATAGATTATGCATTACTTATCTCCAAAACCACCTTATAGTTCTTTTCACATAACTATCCAACACTTAGCAAATTGTGTTTTAAATTTGGGGTGTAATAAATTTCATTAATACTTTTCTCACCTTCTATAGTGTTCACCTTCATAGTTTCTTTTGCTGCAACCTTCAAAGATTGAAATTAGAAAACAATGCTAAAGTCTCATTGTGGATCAATTTGTCCTTCCTCGACTTATCAACTGGTACTAATAGTGGTTGTGTTATTTATGAAGATTGAGATCCCAAATTATTGAAGATCTTTCATTACAAAATGGATATTGGCAAGAGTTGGTTGTTATTCTACAGCAACATCTCTCACTGAAAGCAATCACGAGTCCGCTTCATTTTTATTTTTAAATAAAACATCAGAATCCAAGCCATTTTCTCGAATTATTTTCCTCAATGTATTATTTTACTTATTCAATAAGATAAGTTTATCCTTGAAAGAAATTGCCGCAGAAATACTTTCAATTTCACTGTTTTAGAATTTGTTACATTTTCAGCTCATGGGGTTCTTTTAACATTGCTATGCATCATTTTGCCTTATATATTTGAATTCCATTGACCTACTGTGGTCTTTCTTTCTTTCTTGCTGATGTATTGTTTGGTATTTATAGAGAGCCAATCTATAATCCATTTTCTTGTTGGTATTATAGATATATTGTCTTTTAAGTAGTGGGAATTGCTGTAATTTCTTTGATTTTTTAGTTGAAACAACCATTTTCATATTAGGCATGCCTTACAAATGGCTTGGAATTTTTTTTTAGGAAGCTTGAATGGTTTTTCCATTAAGCTTCGGTACCCAATTTTTTTCATGTACTGAAATGGATGATCCGTAGAGATTTCAATAACATAGACTGAATGTCTGTTCTAGAGAACCAATGAACTACTCACTCGACGTTTGAGAAGAATTTGCATATAAATTTCAACTCATAATTCTATTAGGTTAGGAACAAGAATATTAGTAAAATTTCTATTGAAGTCATTGCTTGGTGAGTTCTTCGCAGTAACCAAGAGGATAGTAATAGTGATGGGTGATGGTTTTGAAGTGGTCATGAATTGAGGTCATATGCAAAATCCTGCTACCGTGGGAGGGATCAGTCTTTCTAGTGCAATTTGGCAACCGTATTATTTTAGGGATTAGTAAGTCAATGTGTCTAAAAATATTTAACTTTTTTCTGCATTTCAAATATTTGATGGATGTAAAATTGAGTAATATGACTTTTGATGGTTGTCAATAGGCTTAGTAAGTGACATGGTTGTACTAGTGTCCTGATAGGTATAACTGACCTTTTAGGCTTTGATGAGTGTTGTATCAAATTATCAATTACTACTGTGTTTTTGGCCTCATTTGCATCACAATATTCTAAATATTGGAAAATCATTGTCAATAGGCTTAGTAATGTTTTGAATTCACTAATGCTAAAGCTGCCAATTTTGGACGCAACATAAAATACAGTGTGAAATTTTGGAAAAAAACGTTGGTTTATATAGTCTGATAAGAGGTAAAATGAAGTTGACTATTGCTTGTTTTCTTTGTGCTATGCAATGATTTTATCTACTCTTCATAAGGGCAGATCTTTTTCGAATCTAATTGATAAGGTCATATTTGGGATTTGTGTGGATTTTAGGACTGTCCTTAAAGGGTAACTTGCAATATATAAGTAGTAATTTCACTGGTAAAATGTTATTTTTCATCACCAACGGTTTGAATTTTTTGGTCTTGGTTGCTGAAGGATCAAGAACATTACGTACAAATCACAATATTGATTTATATTATTTGTAATATTTTGTCATGTCTTATAGATAGATTTGTAAAACACACATAATTTTGATTCTTGCATCTACTATTGATTTGTTTGGACCTTTCCAGAATGCCACTGCTATTGTTGGCAATCTGTATAAATCCTATGATGTGATTTGTATGGATTCCTGGGCTTCTATTAAAGAATAACTTGCAAATATAATTAGCACTTTCAACGGTAATGCGTTTACTTATTTCCTATTCTGTTATTGGTTGAATTTTTGAGTCTCAGATTGAATTATAGTACATGCAATGTCTGATCCTTATATTATGATTTTCATAATTGTTTGATCTTTTTCAGGTTGCAGAAATAGTTTTGCAAAATGTACAACCTTTTGATTTTTCAATCCTGGTGTAATTGGCCATGGTTCTATCCATCAACTCTTCTGGTGGACTAACAGGATTTATGTGTCTGGTAGGTTTAACTGTTGTTTCTATATGATATGATACCAGAAAAATATGGGTCTTTATAGTTTTCATATTATATTTTGTGGAAAATTCTACCTATCAATCCTATTATTTGTGTAGTTTAATATTTACCCAATTCTAGTCATGTTTATGCATATTATGATATTATGTTTTATAAATCGAAACCTCCAAGATTCCATGGTCTTTTGTGCTGAAGTGTTATCTACATATTGCATTATAAGATATCATTGCCCTCAAGGATTTTGAAAAATATGTCGTTGATGCTTTGGGGTCATTGTCGAAGTGTGTTTGCTTCTTTAATAATGCTATTGTATCTTTAGTGTAAGGATGAACTCCTGAAGTAACCGGCCTTTTATATATCATAGAGCTGGACTTAATTTTTATTTTTTCCACTTTATGTAGGCTTAAATCAGATTAAAATATTTTAAGCATGAGTACCATGCAAAGAATACAAGATATCTGTCTGAGGTTTATTGATATTGTTGTTTCAGTTTATTTTTGTCTTCAGGGCTTTCTCGGCCTGTGGCTACAAGTGCATGTGCTACTGCATTTCGTAGGATTTGTGAAGATGCTTCCAGAGTTACAGCTGAACCATCAAATCTGGAGATTCTTATATGGATTGGAGAGGTATTGAATATAGATGGTGTTTTGGGTTCTAATATAAGATTTAAAGTAAAACAGGGTTCGATCATAAAAATATTTAAATAGAACAAAGGATAGTATCTAGAAGCACTTCGAAGTTTGCCACATATTGTCTATGGATGGGAAGGTGTTATTCAAGATGTATTGTTTATGCTTCTAAATCTATTTTCATTTTTTTTTTTGGTGTCTTTTTAGATAGTAGTTGTAAATTATATGTTTATTCTTATTGTAGTGGGCAGATGGTAGAAAAAAATAAATAGTTATAACATTATTCAAAAGTAACTTGTTAAAAATTCAATAATTTTTTCACAATGTCCAAAAGACTGCTTCTCCTATGGAAATGTTTAGCATTTTTTATCTGCTATAGTTATGGTCTACAAAAAATTAATCGCAGAAGCCTAGGCTTGAGGTTGTGTCGATCCGAGCATAAGAGGACATTGCATTAAAGTTCATTCACATCTTTGTATCTAGTAGTTGTATATTATATGTTCATTCTTAGCATAGTGGGCAGATGGTAGAACAAAATAATTATCAATGCCATTATTCAAGAATAACTAGTTAAGAATTCTATAACTTTGTCACAATGACCAGAAGGTAGTTTCTCCTTAAAAAAATGTTTAGAATTTTTCATCTACTATATTTATGATCTACATAATATTACTGGCAGAAGCCCAGCCTTGAGATTGTATGTGTCCAAGCATAAGAGGACATCGAGGTTATAGTTCATTCCCAAAGTTAATCATCGTACAAAGCTATGATGGTTTGAAACAAACACTTGCTGGAGCTTCTAACCTACAAATGACAATCCAGGTTGCAGTGACAATTTTAATAAGCATAATGATTAGAGCACATACTGTTGAAATTGTAAAATTAATTCAACATTTTCCTTTAGTCATGCCAATGCAATCTTATTCATATAGAAAGAATGAAATAAGAAAGAAAGAAAGAATTAATTAATGATATGGAAAAGATAGGCTTTGTTAAAGTCCCTCCATGTTATATTAATATCTAATACCTTCGGGAAATTTGTATTTTTGGATATTTCAGAAACGGAGATGGATTTGGAAGTGGCATGCTTCTAGGTCAATGTATCTGTTGTCCCTTTATATTTAAATTTAAGAAATAACCAATGGGTTGGATTTATCTCAGTTTGGCAAGCATAATCTTCAATAATCTAAGAACTGTTAGTATTACCTTATTTAGGTTGAATCTTTATATCAATTTCTACTTGCAGGACCCAATGACCCACAATGGGGTTGAATTGCTACGGGTGCAGAACAAGGAGCTCTATTTCCTGCAGAAGTTTGGTATGATTTAAATACTAATTATTTTAATGAACTTTAACATGAGATTTTTCTTAGTTACCCCTCCAATCACATCTAAGTTATGAACACTCTTAGGGTTTGAGTTTATACTGAAATAGGCATGTTCCACTTGGGGTTTTTCCACCATGTCCTCAGTTTGATCCATTTGGTCCTCCAGGTGTTCCTGGTTTTGAGCCTAACTGATTTAGTCAATAAGGAACACATCTTGAATTTCAACAATTAATTCAAATTGATTAGTTTTTTAAAGGGAATCTTAACTAACACGAAAAAATCATGACATGAATTGGTTAAGCTTAGTATCTATAGGAAAAGACACTGGCATCATCACATGGATACTGAAAATTGTTTTCACTTAGTTACCTCTATATATATTCACTGTATAATGATTCTGACGTATTTTACATTCATACCTTTTTTCAGGCCATCTTTACTGATTCAGTGACTTGTGGCACAGGGACTTGCAGATGTTTGATTTACCTTCCAGGCATTGCAACATGCTCAAACATATCTTAGGTTTCATACATATTTAGTGTTTCTATATTCATGAACTGATATAATTTTGAACTTGGCATAATGAATACCATCTGGATACTTATCACCATCACTTTTCACTCAACCAAATAGAGTGTCAACATTATTTTGGTAAAGTCAACATTCCCAACAAAAAATATTAATGAGAATAACACGAAGATAGGGTAAAAATAGGAGGAAGTTAAAAACAAAGTGTATATATGCCACACATCCAAATACTCTCACGTGAGCAACACTATGTTTTCTTCCAGTCCATGCTTCTTTAGGAATCATATTTTTTACACTTTTAGTTGGACATATATTCATAATATATGTTGCAAAAGCTAAAACTTCAGCCCAATATTCATTTCACAAATGTTTTTCTTTCAACATGCTTCTTTCCATTTCCATGATTGTTCTATTTTTCCTTTTAGTTACCCCATTTTGTTGAGGTGTGTATCTAGTTGTGAATTTCTTGTAAATCCCATGGTCTTTGCAAAAATTTAGAAATTCATTTGAAATGTATTCACCACCTCTATCCATTTTTAATGTTTTGATTTAGTGCCCACTTTATTTCTCAGCAAGTGTCATGAATTGATGGAAGTAATCAAACACTTCATTCTTTTCACTTAGAAAGTAGACCCATGTTTTCCTTGAATAATCATCAATAAAAGTCAAAAAATAGTAGCTTCCACCAATTGAGAGTGTTTGCATAGGTCCACACAAATTTGAATACAAAATTTCTAGAGGTGCCTTTGCTCTAATTGACTTGCTTGTTGGAAATGTCTCTCTATGTTGTTTTCCCAAGATAAATCCTTCACATACTCTTTCCAATTTCTCTATTAGTGGAAAACCCTTTACCATACTTTTACTATTTATCAGGTTCAAACCTCCAAAGTTGAGATGCCCAAATCTTAGGTGCCATAACCAATTTTCATCTTTTATTTTTGCTTGAAAGATTGTTTGTGTGACTGCTGCAACTTCTTCTTTATCCACTTGTGTGTTCATTGTGGGTTGTGCTTAAGTATATTCCACATTCAAATCTAGATGAATATTAGGGGAAACATCCTATTGTTTGTCATTTGGCCTTTGCAATGAGTTGATTACTTGAAAATTTATCTAAACTTCTGCAGTCTTTGTTTTTGAAAAACACTCTATACTCCTTTTGAATGAGTTGCCCTATGCTCATGAAATTGTGTTTTAGACTAGGCACAAAATATACATCAGAAATATACTTCTTCTCTCCTTGTTTAGTTAGAATGTTGATGTTTCCTTTTCCCATAACTAAATATTTATTGTCATTACTCAATATGACATTAGATTTTACACTTTCATCGAAACTTGAGAACATTTCTAGGTTCCCTTGATGGGAATTACCCCATATCCAGTAGTGATTCGAAAGTGCTGAAGCACAACACAAAAAATTTGGAGATCAATCAATCAACATAAAATTATATTATTTGAGAAATATTGTAACTATTTAGGACTTGTCTTATAATAACTTCCCTTAATTATAAATTGGTTGTTTTAACAACTAGCAACCAATATTTCATATTTCTCTTTCTTTCCTATATTAGTGTGTGTATAATAGCACCTTTATTTTCTCTCTTAAATATAAAAATTTGATAGTAAAATATCCTAACATTCCCTCTTGTAATGTGAACTCACAAATGTCAGTTTTAACAGATAATGCATCCAAATACAATATTAAGAGAACATTTTACAAAATGCTGATCATAAACTTATTTGGAGAGTTTATTACAATATGGAAACAAATTACTTTTACAAACTTATTTGACAAACTGTTAACACAAAACACATATTAACAAAAGATGAACAAAATTATAAAAAATAACTCAACTTTATAGTAAAAAAATCAAGATGACACAAAATGACAACACTATTAAGAACTAAAAATAAATTAAAAAATAAAAAATAAATAAAAAATAAATTACTAAAGACTTAAAACATTTTTAAAAATAAAAAATAAAATTATATAAAATAAAAATAATAAATTACAAAAATATAATTTTAACTATTCTTCTATTAAAATCTAATACCTATGTGTCCATATAAAATGAAATAAAAGATAAAAACCTAAACCTAAAAAGATAACCACAGTTCAATAAACAAAACCAGGATATAATAATAATAATAATAATAATAATAATAATAATAATAATAATAATAATAATAATATACCGAAATAAATTAAAAAAAACTAAATTAGATATTAAACATAACCTAGAATATGACACGTCGATCTAAAACTTTAAATATAAAAACAAACTTAAAACCTAAAAATAGAAAACAAAACCTGAAAATCAGACTCAAAGATATACATGCCATAAGTAATGCTGCCGTGTGGAGGAGAGAGGCCGAGGATGCTAGGAGTAGGCTGAATTGGTGGTGGGTTTGTGAGATAAGCATCTTGCGTGGAGGCACCAATGTCAGTGCAAGATGAGTGAGCCATGAAAGAGGCTATGCAGTGAAAGCATCGACCAGGTGGCTAATGGTGAAAAATTCCACTTTTTAATTGCAGACAACTTGTTGTATTTACTGAATTTTATCAAATAATTTATGGGTTTTCTTCACCTCTTTCTAAAATTTCTAATAAAAATTTGGGTGAACTTACCGAATAAAAATTGCCTGGTGTCATTCAGTGAGATCCCGAGATCAAAAAAAATCTCCAAGAAGGAGCGGCAATATAAAAGCTACGGGTCTGCAACTTTGTATGCAAATATATGCATCAATTTTTTTTAGATATTGTACGGCTTGTATAAAATCTGCCTGTACAACTCTATGTAAAATATTGTATAGCCATGTATACAAATCTACATTATATTTATATATATATAATATTTTTATTTTCTGATTTTTTTAATGCAGATGAAGGACAAAATGGTGTGAAAAAAAAAGCGGATAGAGGTCAACAAAATGGAAAGAGAAGAAGAATGCAAATGGATGATGAGGGTAATCGGGTTACATGTGGTCTGCACTCTTAAACCAGTAGTGATATCCAAGAAGATTGAACAAATACAATGATATCATTTTCTCATGGTCTGCATAGCATAGTCATAGTGTTTATGTGATAAAATAATGAATGGACGAAGCACTATGCTCAGAGAGGCCAGATATCTGCTCTGATATCACTGATGGGAATTAACCATATCTAGCAAAGATTCGAAAGTGCCAAAGCACAACACAAAAAATTTAGGGATCAATCAATCAACATAAAATTATATTATTTGAAAAATATTATAATTATATAGGACTTGTCCTATAACAACTCCCCTTAATTATAGATTAGTTGTTATAAAAACTAATAACCAATATTTCATATATATCTCTTTCTTTCCTATATTAGTGTGTCTATAATAACACCTTTATTCTCTCTCCTAAATATAATATGTTCACAATAAAATATCTTAACATACATGTCATGTGATTGCTACAACCTGAGTCTAAAAATCATACATATTTTTCATTTTCTTGTGCTACATTGCATGCCAAAAACATAGTGCTTTGATCTAATTTTTTGTTTTGATTTTATTTTGTGAAATTTGCATTTTGTTTGCTAAAATCATATTGATTCTTCATACATTCATTTGAATAATGCCATATAGTTTGCAATAGTGACATTAGACTTGAGATTTGTCGTACCTTTGGCCTTGAAGCTGATTTTGAGTTGCATTGTGACTTGGGTATTGGCTGCTACCTCTTCCGCTTGAGTTTGACGGGTTGTTTCTTCCACCTTTATACAAATTTCTTCCTCTACCTCTGAAATTAGATCTACCTCTACCTCTACCATGGCTGATTGAAACGTGTGATTTAAAACCATGCTTCAATGATGTGTTTGTTGACCTACTTAACCTATGTTCATGTGAAATGAGAGATGCATGGAACTCATCAACTAAAAATTGTGAGAGGTTCTTTGTTTCCTCTATGGCCACCACAATTGATTCAAACCTTGTTGGTAAACTTATTAAAATCTTTTCAACCACTCTCATTTCTTCAAGAGTTTCACCATGTGATCTGATCTAATTTACTAGTCCAATAATTTGAGTGAAGAATGAATCTACCGATTCATTATTTTCATGAAAATTGTTTCAAAATACCTTCTTAAAATTTGCAACTTATATGTCTTAACCTTTTCCATGCCTTGATATGTTGTTTGAAGAATATCCCATCCCTCTTTGGACTTTGTTGCTATTACAATCCTAGGAAATATGTTCTCGTGCATTGCTTGGAAGATGTAAAAGAGAGATTTGGAGTCCTTTCTATTATCCCTCAACAAATATTTCTCTACTTGTTTTAAATTATTTTATGCTACTGCATCTGCTGCTTTTTGAAATCCATTCTCAACAAGATCCCATATATCCTGAAAACAAAATAATGCCTTAATAGTGATTTCTCAATAATCATAGTTCTTCCCATTTAATTATGGAATCTAAGGATTTGTTAAGCTTGTGCTTGCTGTCATTTTTGACTATGATAACCTTCTCTAAAAACCTTGCTTGAAATAACCTTGGCTTTTATACTAGGTGAAGGGCAGAGGTAGAGGAAATATTGTATGCTTGTTTTAAAAACAAAGATTTTTCTCTTCACCATACCCTGATAATTTTTTTAACAAAGCAAACAGTGAACTTATTGTTACAAGCAATAAAATAATACATACATGATGAAAACATTAAAATTCCATTTATATATAATAACATGCTTTACACTAGGAAAAACATAGTATAGACTATATTTTAAACAGAGCTACTGCTCGTTGAAAAAATAGAGATTTTTTTTCTTCCTTTCTAATGTGCTCTACACATATACAAAACCCAAAAACTAACTACACAACTACGTATCAAGTATCAAAGTATACATTTAAAGCAATAGAGGCATGGGTTGCATTGCATATTAAAAGAATGCATCAGAATGGAGACAGGGGAGGACAACACTGCTACTAACTTGATTGACAACATTTTTTATTTGACAAAATCTCATTGAATCTTACATTGGACAAGCTAGGCCATACATAAAGAATGATAGGCCATACCAATGACAATGTTCCCAATAGAAAATATTAATGAGAATAGCATGAAGATATGGGAAAGTAGGAGGAAGTAAAAAATAATAGTTATATTCAATAAATATAGGGGAACATCCTTAATGAATGAAGGCGTGGTTGGGATTACTATTCCAATATAGAATTGGAGAGAGAAACATTAATTTACATGAATGAGTTACATTTCACAGAACATGACAATAGTTTAAAACCATTAAAACAAATCTTCATGCATATTTTTCATTTTCTTGTGCTACATTGCATGCCAAAAACATAGTTCTTTGATCTAACTTTTTGTTTTGATTTTATTTTGTGAAATTTGTATTTTGTTTGCTAAAATCATATTGATTCTTCCTACATTCATTTGAATAATGCCCCTACCTTTTTCAATAGTTACATTGGACTTGAGATTTGTCATACCTTTGGCCTTGAAGCTGATTTTGAGTTGCATTGTGACCTGGGTATTGGCTGCTACCTCTTCCACTTGAGATTGATGGGTTGTTGCTTCCACCTCTATACCAATTTCTTCCTCTACCTCTGAAATTAGATCTACCTCTAGCTCTACCATGGCTGATTGAAACTCATGATTTAAAAGAATGCTCTAATGATGTGTTTGTTGACCTGCTTAGCCTATGTTCATGTGAAATGAGAAATGCATAGAGCTCATCAAATAAAAATTGTGACAGGTTCTTTGTTTCCTCTATGGCCACCACAATTTATTCAAACTTTGTACGCAAAATTATTAAAATCTTTTCAACCACTCTCATTTCTTCAAGAGTTTCATCATGTGTTCTGATCTAGTTTACCAGTCCAATAATTTCAGTGAAGAATGAATCTATTGATTCATTCTTTTTCAGGAAAATTGTTTCAAAATCCCTTCTTAACATTTATAACTTATCTATCTTAACCTTTACCATGCCTTGATATATTGTTTGAAGAATATCCCATGCCTATTTGGACTTTGTTTCTATTACAATCCTGGGAAATATGCTCTCATGCACTACTTGGAAGATATAAAAGAGAGATTTGGAGTCCTTTCTATTATCCCTCAACAAATATTTCTCTACTTGGGTTAAAGTATTGTATGCTACTACATCTATTGGTTCTGGAAATCCATTCTCAACAAGATCCCATATATCCTGAAAAAAAAATAATGCCTTCATAGTGATTGCTCAATAATCATAGTTATTCTCTTTAAATTATGGAATCTAAGGATTTGTTAAGATTTTTCTTGCTGCCATTATTGACTATGATAACGTTCTCTAAAAACCTTGCTTGAAATAACCTTGGCTCTGATACTAGGTGAAGGGCAGAGGTAGAGGAAATATTATATGTTTCTTTTAAAAACAAAGATTTTGTTCTTCACCATACCCAGATAATTTTTTTAACAAAGCAAACAATGAACCTATTGTTACAAGTAATAACATAATACATAGATGATGAAAACATTAAAATTACATTCATATATAAAAACATGCTTTACATTAGGAAAAACATAGTAGAGACTGTATTTTAAACAGAGCTACTACTCATTGAAAAAATAGATATTTTTTTCTTCCTTTTGTAATGTGCTCTACACAAATACAAAACCCAAAAAATAACTACACAACTACGTATCAAGTATCAAAG
Source organism: Torreya grandis (assembly GCA_037957365.1). Classification (NCBI taxonomy): domain Eukaryota; kingdom Viridiplantae; phylum Streptophyta; class Pinopsida; order Cupressales; family Taxaceae; genus Torreya; species Torreya grandis. The sequence goes on along the minus strand of JARHVA010002309.1, from coordinate 991,804 downwards.
TACACATTTATAGCAATAGAGGCATGGGTTGCATTGCATATTAAAATAATGCATCAGAATGGAGACAGGGGAGGACAACACTGCTACTAACTTGATTGACAACATTTTTTATTTGACAAAATCTCATTGAATCTTACATTGGAGAAGCTAGGCCATACATAAAGAATGATAGGCCATACCAATGAAAATGTTCCCAATAGAAAATATTAATGAGAATAGCATGAAGATAGGGTAAAAATAGTAGGAAGTAAAAAATAATAGTTATATTCATTAAATATAGGGGGACATCTTTAGTGAATGAAGGCATGGTTGGAATTACTGTTCCAATATAGATAGGGAGAGAGAAACATTAATTAACATGAATGAGTTACATTGTCATAGAACATGGCAATAGTTTAAAAACATTAAAAAAATTCTTCATGCATATCTAAACAAGCCAAATCAAATATTTCCTATTTAATGCAAAGTGACAGAATGTGCTACGCTCGAAGGCATGTGGAAGTGGGGATTAGATGAAATGCATTGAGCTGGAAGCCACATCCTTAACACTCCCCCTTAATCTTCACTACCATGTATATCTAGTATTCCACTTCCTTCCTAAAAATGCTCAAACACATTCTTTTAAAGTGGCTTGGTAAAGATATCAGCAAGTTGATCTTCCAACTTGAAAAATTCCAAATATATGTCTCTATTGTTCACCAATTCTTCAATAAAATAATATCTTGTATCAATATGCTTGCTCTGTTTTTGAAAAAAATGACTTTTAGATATAGCAATTGCTGAATTATTATCACAATAAATTTTCATAGGTTCTTGTAAATGCCTCAAATCTAAAAGTACTCTTCTCATCCATATTGTTTGGCAAGCTGTTCATGTCCCTGCTACATATTTTTATTCAGCTGATGAGAGTGTCACAATTGGTTACTCTTTTATTCCCAAGAGATAGCATTGGATCCAAGATAAAAAATGTATCCAAAAGTGATCTTGCTATCATCCAAGCTACCTCCCCAATCACTATCCGTATATCCAATCATTTTGTAGTCATTTGAAGATGTATACAAAATCCCAATTTTTTCTCTCATTTACTCCATTTTGTTGAAGAATATACCTTCTTGTAAATTATTTCCTTATGCCATTTTCCTTACAAAAATTCTAAAATTCATTTCATATGTATTCACCACCTCTATTGGTTCTCAATATTTTGATATAATGTCCACTTTCTTTCTCAAATTTTTCCTTGAACTCTTTAAAAATAACAAATACATCTGATTTATATTTCAAGAAATAACCCAAACTTTCTTTCTGAAATCATCAATAAATGTAAAGAAATAAAGACTTCCACTTATGCATGGTGTTTGCATTGGTCCACAAAAATCTGAATAGACTATCTCAAGTGGTTACCTTATCTTATAAGATTTATCAACTAGAAATTTATGGCTATGTTGCTTTGAAAGTATACATATCTCACATTTTCTCTTAAGTGGCTCTATTGATGGCAATCCATACACCATTCTTTTCCTATATAACAGTTGTAATCCTTTGAAGTTTAAATGTCCAAATGTCAAATGCCATAGCAAATATTCATTTTTGTATGAAGCTTTGAAAGCTAATTTAGCAACCTTTCGCAATCCTTGAGGCTCTAAGTATAGTTCACTTTGGAATCTAATAGGAAAAATCTTATTTTTTATCATTTCAACTTCTAAAATCAACCTATTGTTTGGTTTCTTGTCTAAAATTACATATTAACCATTTTCAAAGTATATTCTATACCCTTTTTACAGTAATCACCCAATGCTTATTAGATTATACTGCAATCTAGGAACATATTACACATCAGGGATATGCTTTTCACCTTTTTTAGTTCTTATGTTAATTGACCCTTTTCCCATTACTGATACTCGATGATCATTGCCCACTTTTACCTCTAATTTTACCGAATCATCCATTTTTACAAACATCCCCTTACTCCCACTCATGTGATTGCTACATCCACTATCTAGAAACCATACCTCCTTAGAACTCTCTTCTGCTACATTGCATGTTATTAACATGGGGTTTTGTTCAGTAGTGTTGGGCTGATTTTTATTTTTAATGTTTACTTTTTATTTATTCATGTCATATTGCCTTGTTCTACATTCATATGTAAAGTGCCCAAATCTATTATAATAATATCATTGAGTGTTTATTTTATCATACCTTTCACCTTGATGTTGGTTATGAAAATGATTGTTTCCTCTACCTCTTATTGGTGTAGAATGTGTATGTGGGCTTAATGCTGGTATTCTACTTTCAAATTATGTATTTTCTCTTCCTCCTCTTGGTATAAAACATCTTCCAACTCTATTGTATTTTGTTCTCCCTCTTATTCTGCCAAATGAAAGCTGATTTTTAAATTCATTCTCCAATGATGATGCCCCTGATCAATTTAATCATTGTTCATGTGTTAAGAGTGATCCCATTAATTCATCTACTGATAGCTGAGTAAGATCTTTGGATTCCTCAATAGCTACTACAACTGAATTAGATTATGTAGGCAAGATTCTAAGTATTTTTTATACAAGTTTTTTATCTTCAACAGTTTCTCCATAGGATCTAATCTGATTTACTGAGTGAAGAATAAATCTATTGAATCTGAATCTTTCATTTGCAATTTTTCAAAATCCCTTCTAAGCATTTGTAATTTTTCTATTTTCACCTTGAATGTGCCTTGGTATGTTGTTTACAAACTATTCCATGCTTGTTTTGATCTTATGGTAGTTGTTACTCTTGGAAAGATTGATTCTGCCATTGCTTGCTGAATAAAAAATATTGCTTTGGTATCCTTCTTGTTTTCCTTCAATAAATCCTTATTTGCTTGTGAAAGACCTAGATGTGCTTTCTAGTCTACTGGTTCAAGGAATCCATTTTCAACCAAATCCCATATATCTTGGGAGCAAAATAGAGTTTTCATTTTAATGCTCCAATAATCATAGTTTTTGCCATTAAAAATTATAATTTGGGGTTGTCAAATACTTCCACTTATTCCTGTCATGATTTCTCAAAATAACAATCTCTTTCTTTTCCTTGTTTACCGCTGTAAGGAATATTTTTCCTTTTTTTAAATAACAGACTAAAATATTCTACCTTACCTTGGCTGGAATGCTCCCCCTTTCGAATATATCTACTGCAATACTTTGCCCTTTTTTAATTTCTGAATTTCTTCCTCTTTTCTGCTTCCAACGATCTGCCTAGTCCTTTTATGAGCTCTGATACAGTCGTTGAACTTGTAGCTCACAAGTGAAGGAAATAACAATAAACATTCTACTCTCTATACCAGATCAATAGAGTGAGTAAACAACTCAAAAAATAGGGGAAATATGTATCAATAAACAAATACACATAGTCATCAAGTAAACATGGAATAACTATATGCATTAATCTTTGCTAGAATGATTTTACAAACTTTTACAATCCACAGAGTTGTGCTGCCCACATAGTTTTGAGTTATATTTTTCAAGAAGCAGAGCTTTGCTGCTATATTCTTTTTTTTACATATGAAAAATAGAACATACAAAATACAGTTTACAAAAATAGCCTTGGAAGTCTCTTGAAGCCTGTAGAAGTGGAGAGAGAAAATCATTAATTAACATGAATGAGCTACAACTCACAGAACATGACAGCAGTTTAAAACCATTTAAAAAAAATCTTCGTGCATATCTAAACAAGCCAAATCAAATATATCGTATTTAATGCAAAGTGACAAAATGTGTTGCGTTAAAAAACACTGGGGATTAGATGAAATGCACTGAGCCTATATCATATTAAAGAACTTAGAAACATATAATAATACTTTATGCATAGTTATATAAATTATATATTAAAGATACTAAATATATCTGTCTTAGTTTATATTAAAAATAATTAATTAATTTTTTTTTTTTAAAATTAGAAAAATAGAGACTGCAAAATAAATTTATAGATTTTAACATGTCATTAACAAATCTTGCTTGAGATCTTATCACAACATCAATTTAATCAATACACATGGCAGGTTTTGCCCTACTATAATTATTTTTATATGTTTATAAATTTAATTTTTAATTAAAAAATATATATTTAAAACGTGGGAATATAAAATGGGTGTGACATCAAAAACAACGGAATGGCACTCCCAAACGGAAGTTTGTTTTCTAAACATCTTTTAGAAATTTTTGTATTCCACGTTGGATTTTACATATGTTGTCCCCTAAAAATATCACACATTTTTGGGACAACATTTGAGCTATTTTGGTTCTACCGACCAAAATTGTCTCTTCCCTTTTCAA
>JARHVA010002309.1:970000-982500 GCA_037957365.1 Torreya grandis | reverse complement strand
CATAATTACCTTGAGATCCTTCAACTTGGAAATTATCATTATGTGATCCATATGGTGTTTGACAAATGAGAAGTGCATAAAAGTACCTTTAGTGAGTATTTCAATAAAATGCTTGAGTATTCTAGAAGGGACATAATGACCAAGAATCCAATAATTATCTTTTGACACAATGACAATTACTATGTCATCTTGTGAGCATTAAATCCTCTTTTTGGAAGAGTTTGCTCACCAAGCTAGTATAATTCAAATATCCATTTTGGTTATAGCCTTCTAAGCTATGATAGTTTTATACCTTAATAACTATCATACTCTTCCTATTTCTATTACCACTTGTGTTTTATTAAATTTGTGACAATGCGATTATTATCACTATGCACAGAGGTATTCCCAAATTATTGTAAAGTACCATTTAGGTGTCTTATGGTGTTTTATGCCACCCATGCTCCTAAAACTATCATAATACAAGAATAAATATAATTAAGTAATAAAGAGCAAAGGGGATAATATAGTTGGGTTAAAAAAGAAATACAATTTTAGAGGATTATTTAGCATTAGACATGATTGTGTGTGTTCACTATATATCAAGAGGAGATCAATCTTGTAAAAATTAAGGAATGCTCACAAATTAAAATCATATTTGATTGTCATGTCCTAAGTGTTATTTTCATATCCTAGACATGACACATTATAATCCAACCATGTCAATTAGTGACCTAAGCAAATGATCAATTTCATTAATATTAGACTAAACACTTAGCATTACATCTCGCTACTCTTGGTCATCGTAGAGGGTTAGATGATGTGAATAATACAAAACATAAGTTCATGAAAAGAGATAAGGGATCATACTATTCTTGGTACTTAGACAATGATTAATAATAATAATAATAATAATAATAATAATAATAATAATAATAATATTTTTTTTAAAAATGTCTAAAATTATTTTTACTCTTATCAAGAATATCATTCATAATTAAGTACCTTGGATGATATTGCCTTTAACAAGAATATTTTGCATAATTAATTACCTTAGTTTAAAAAGTAAATCAAGTGTTGAGTTATAAAGGTCCCAGTTAAGTGTACAATCCTCAAAATAAATAAGAAACATTGAAATACACACAGATAGGATGGGTCATGCTTTGAAAGACTCATAAAGTGGTTGGGCACACTTTGAAATGTAAAATGGAGGAGTGAAAATATTCCTAGGTCCCAACATATTAGGAAGTGATTAAAGAGGAGTTTGCTTGATCTCTAGCTAATATACAATATATTTTGTGTACCTTTCTAGGATAATTCACATGGCAGGCCAACTATATGCCATAGGAATAAGGTATGATAGTTCTAGGATTTATTTATCTATTACAAGTTGAGAATGGTTTGTGAAGAAGAACAACAGAAGCCTCGCACCCTGCCCCCACCCCCTCCCCCCCCCCCCCCCCCCCCCCCCCCCCCCCCACCCCTTCATGTGGAAATTTTGAGATGTCAACTACTTCAATGAATGTTTCAATGATAAAGGAAATGAAGCAACTCTAGGGTTGAATGAGAAAAAAACTACTCCACTATTCTATAGCACTAGAAATTTCCATATCCAAATGGAGTTTCAAGGGGATTGATGTTGCCAATAAAGAATAGTATCAAGGGGTGAAATAGGATGGGGCCATGTTGAAAAAGTAATGGTGTAGTAATACATTTATATTGAGTTTATCATAAGTATGAATTGATATTTTAATACTTCACAAGTACAAACCCTAGGTACCTCAAATTGAACATGCATACATGTACTATCTAATTTACCCCTTGATGGAGTGATAACATGGTTAGAGGGATGATAACTATTACCCTCCTTAAGTTTAGGTAGAAGAGGATCAATACCATTGCAATAAGATTTGTAAAGAGGGCTTAAAATTTGATTTTATTTTGAAAACCTCTCATTATATTGATCATTTTGGTTACTCATTCTAATTGATTTCATAAGACATGAAACATAAAAAGTAACACCTACCGTCATCTACTATAAAATGAAGTAGATAAGATATATATTCATATTAAACATGTTTTTAGAAAGGGGGAAATGCTGATTTTTAAATTTTGAATGCTTTAAAATCATGATTCAGAATATAGTAAATTAGGAAACCTTAGGTTAACTAGGGTTTTGAGAGCAAAGGTTAGGGTCACCCCAATGTGCCGAATGAATATAAATCAATATAAAGTGATTGGCTAAGGAATATTGTAATCTAAAATAGGAAATGAGACAAACTCAAAAAAATATGGAAATTAAAGTATAATGTACAACTTGTACGTCTAAATTTATTAAAAATAGTAAAATGCTAAATTTGTAAAACCTATTTAATATTTTTGTGAACAAAAAGAGATTTTTGTCTATATCAACATAATTATGAAAGAAATCTAAGGAATATTAAAATGGAGCTGTTTTGATGCTAAAATATGCCAATCAATGAAGAAGAATTTGTAAGTAGATGATCACAAACCTTGTGACCAAATGAGTGTAAAACCATAGGCTAAAGTTTTGAATCTAAAAATCCATAATGAAAAGATAAAACCCTAGGTTGTTGGAAACCTAGATTAGGCTAGGTTTGTAAATGAATACTCATAAGTTTGGTTCACCAAATTTTTAACCTTAGGTTTAAACAAGGATCCTATGGGGTTAACAATGTTATGCATAAGGGTGGTAAATATATTAATTAAATGCAAAACTTAGATAAAATATATACTAAATTTACCATGTTGAGATATGCTAAAGATAGAAATTACATCTATGTTAAATATTGAAATGATAATGAAAATAAGATACATAACTAAATTTTTATGCCAATATGGATATGGATCTAGAATAGGGAGGGAATAGACTAGATTTAGTTTTTAGACCAGTAGCTTAATTCTAAAAATTATACCTCTATAGCTACAGACACTTGAAACAACCTAGGATAGTTACGTCAACACTTTTATTTGACTTAGATGTAGGTATCTAGTATAGAATACCTGTTGAAACTACATGTAACCACATGGATGCTTCTAGGTTCTTTTTCATCTTTACTCTAGTGTATTCAGATCTAGGTCATGGACTATCACTCCTTATCAAATAGTAAAAACCCTATTTCTTCATCTTCATATTGGTTGTGGTAAAAATTGGTTAGTGGGCACATGGTGTTGAGCTACTCCAAAGACCCCTATGTCAATGAGTATTTCTTACATAACTAATACTCCAAAGAGGTCCTTTGACATATGTAGTTATCCCCTATATGTTAGTTTGTGTGTGTATCATGCAATGTCTGATAAGTAAGAACATAAAGTGACCTATCTTATAACTTGGAAAATGTGGCTTATGGGATTCTCCTTCAATACTTTAGACCTTTAAATGTAGTATCCCTATTACTGAAATATAAATAGGATAAAATAGGGAATTTTTATCACTTGAGTGCTTGTGGTATGTTGCCTTGTGAGTATGTAAAAACCCCCATTAGAACTCAAACTATTATGGAATTCTAAATTTGTCCAAACCTAATGGACTTGTATTGTGTGGTCAATTTTTAAATTCAACCCCCTATTATGGGTTGGCCCGTATGCTTCACATGTTTATGGTGTGAGAAAGTACCCAATGAGTCTCATATAAATATGCAATAAGTCTAAGATTATTCCCCATCTAGAAAGCACCTATCAAGAATCTATCAATCATTTTCACATTGAAATGAACTACCATATTATTTCAAATTAAGCTATTAGTCATAAGGAGCAAATCCTAACCAAATTTGAATCACCTTATATCCAAGCCAATGTTATCATTTACCAACTATCGAAAGCTAGATCACATATTGCATTCATCAAATGAGCATTGTTGCACACATACACCTAATGGGGAGAAATACATATAATTTAAATTCCATCATTGGATTATTGGATATGTATGTAGTGCTCAACCATTCATCAAGGAATGGTTGGGGTCAACAAAACCCATCGTATTTCTCTTTTTTTGCAAACCAAAATAGAGTATCAAAATTATCCCTAGGTTTTCAAAGAAAAGGAGACAAGTTCTTAGAATTGTGTACATAGATAGCAACTAAAGATCACATATAAATATGGTTTAGAAGTAGGCATAGTGGCCTTTGTGTAAATAGGAAAAACTCACCCAAATGAAATCATTAGAGTGTATAACATAGCATCATTCGGTAATGTGCAAAGTTAGATGATTCTATCTAAGTGTATCGAGAAACTTAGCTATTGATCTAAGCTCCTCATAGTTCAGTTTCTAGCCATTCACGTCATATGCATTCAATCTCAAAATTGCATAATATAGTAACATGCTAAGTATCTTTATTCTCTTAAGTCTTTTTTATTTATAACAAGTGTAATTGGCAAATCAAATTCTACCTTTTACATTTATATTTGTATTTATTATTATATATTATATAATATAAATTACTTCAAAATTATATCCTATCACATAACATTAATTAAAGATAAATTAAAACATTATGTCGAATAATATTTTTTGTATTACAATAATAATATTTTAACCTTTCACATGTAATGAAAAAATTATATCCAGAATTGCACTCCTTTAATTATAAGTTGTTTAGTGTTCCACTTATATTTAAATCCATTATCGTGGTACATAATAATAATAATACTTTTGAAATTTATTATATTATCTAATTTCATGCATTTAATATTTATTTAAGTTCATCATGTCTATAGTATTTAAAAATGATTGATAATTATGTTCATTAGGTCTGGGGTTTTGATAAACTCACTCACCTTTATTAAATTCTACATGGATCTTTAGGAAGTTGATCTCTTTCTTAAAATCCATAGTATGGTAATTAAACTTGCAAAAGATAAGGAAAGTATTTGTTCTAGGTCTTGTGATCCAAGGTTAACATATATTTTAAGTATCATATACTTATTAAAGCCATCAATAGTTTACAATATCAAAAAAAACATTCAAATTATAATTTAATTTAGTTAAGAATGGCTCACAATATCGAAGCAAAATTTAAAGTATAATTTAATTTAGTTAAGAAGTCAAATGTGACGTAATGGCTAATATACTATGAATGTTAACATTAAATTTGATGATATATTTAAATTATATAATTTATTATTACTTTAATGCTAGATGTTCTTTGTATTTCATTATATTCTTAATTATCTTATCTAAATGCTTGAATTGATTTTATAAATACACTAATGTACTTGAATATTTATAGACTTATTGAATTCAAATTATGGCTTTATTGATGCATACTATTTCTATATAATAATCAATAAAATAAGAAAACTTAGGACTTGAAATCTTAGGGGACTCAAAATTGGCTTAAATGGGCCCAAGCCTAAAAATATAGAATGTGTGTTTTTGAAAAAATCCATAAAAACATAGTGCAATATGAAGGGAGGAGAGACAAAGAGGAAATAAATAAAATGAGGGGACATGATAAGGAACAACTAGAAACACACAAAAAAATGTTAATAAGAACTTAATTTATACCAATAAATTAATAAAATCATGGATATTTTAGAATAATATAATTTTAAAATTAAGTATTAACCCCAAATTAAATATAGGTTTTTATAATTATACGAAATTAGTAGTTCTCTAATCTCATTGGCTCTCTAATATTTTCAAATTTTTAATCTCAATATCTATTTAGTGTTAGAACTCTATAAGCACATCAATTTTATAATGTCAGCGACTCATTCAACTTCTATTCTACTAATTTTAGTTATATTATAAAGATTAATATATTATTTTGATGATGATTATTAATTATTATATATTTTAATTAACACATGTTTATTTTAAATTTATTATTAAATTATCAAACTAACATTTACCTCGTAATAAAATTTAATACTATATATCTAAATATTCTATAATAAAATTATTAAAAAATATATTAGTATATATAAAAAAATTAGTATTTCAGAAAAATATTTATGTAATTTTTTTATTTTTATAAATTTAAATATAAATAAGGAATTAAGTTTGTAACAATTTTTTTTTTATTTACAAAAAAAAATCATATGTGAAGTTATGCTAAAATATTTGGATGGCTCTTAACCATGCATCAAATTGCGTAATCTAGTAGCACTTGATATATAACTAAATTCTCCCTTATAACACTTGCACTTTATTAACTATTTTTTTTATAAATAATACAATTTTACAATATTTGTATAGATATTATTTAAATACAAAGATTATCTATAATCTCTATAAAAAAAAACTACTCTAAATACAAACAATATCACAATTAAAAAATATGAAATATACTTTTTTTTTAAAATAATAAAGTTAATATAAAATTATCTTTTATTATTTTAAAAATTATGTTTTACTTTTTTAAAAATAAGAAAAGGTGTAAAATTTTTATTACATTAATAGTATTTTTAAAAAAAAATCTTACTATCTAAATTGAACAATAAAATTATTTTAGAAATAATCAATTTTTTAAACCTAAATCCTACAATCTAAATTGAATATAGATAAACTATTTAATAAGATTGAGAAATGTATATTTGGAAGTAATTTTTTTACTTTAAACTTACAATCTAAATAACATATAAACAAAATATTTAACAAGATAAAGAAATTTATATTTATTGTAACATAAAATCTCCAAAAGATATTGATGATATTATTTAAAATATTTTAATACATAATAAAAGGGATTGCTATGTTTCCCTTCTTATTAGTTCCAAGTGGGTATACTAAAACATTCCATTTGTTTTAACTGTTGATTAAACTGTGTCTATTAGACCAATAAAAATGCATTTGTTTTTTATGTATAGAAAAAATTACATTTTTAAAAATGTTGAGTTGCACAATTGTTAAAAAAAAATAGAAAAAAATATATTTATTTTTATATTCATTGGTTAAAATCATTTACATATTATTAAAAGAAAAATTACTGATGTAATGAATAGTACCTACTTGAATGAGAGTAAATAAAAATTACTGTAATGGAGCAGAGCGCTCCATTACAAGGACACATCAAGATTACATGTTGTCAGTTCCTATCTGTCACGCCTAAGTGAATTTACCTCTATTCCTATAAGACTTGAGTGAGTTAAACAGAGGTGTAATCAGAAATGAGGAAAATGATAGCAAACGGACGATTGTAGTATGTTCTTGTGTTATAGGGTTGCAAGTCGCAGTGTAGATAATATGTTTGAGGGTGACAAAGAGGGCAGGAATAGATTGAGTAACCCATTTCCTAAGAGTATTCAACTCACTCTGCATTTCCATTATTTGCATTTGCTCTTGATTGGAGGAGCTCGTTTCTTCTTCCACAATAATTTGTGCCTTTCGATAATTTCTACCTCTCTCTTCCTCATCATTTTATTTTTGATGGATCCCGTTCCTTTTCTTGTTAATAATGTTAAAGCCATATACCTTAGAGACAAATAGTTATCAGGCCAGCGTGTGAGACTGTCAAAGTTTTCGCTCGAGGAGTCATTAGTTAGTTGTACGGGACATTAGAGGACGTGGGTATTTTGAGAAATTTGCAAGTAAAAATTTTGATGTAGAGGGTATTAATCTCAGAATTTATGGTAGCATGAGCATTTTGACGTTCTCAGGTCCGAATTAAAGGTCTAAGGGGAATTTAAGGGTAGTTTATCTTGATTTGAAATAGGCTTTAAAAATTTTAACCTGCACTTTGTTTGCATAAAGGAATACTAATTTGGCGTTTCTGCCCTTTGATTCGCACATTATGCACTCCAATTTCACATCGAATTACAGCTATCACTTTTTGGAGCTAATAAAATCTTTTTCTTTCAGGAGCAGGAGGTGCAAAAAAGGTGTAACAATGGGGAACCCTTTGAGACAGCTTAAGGACATGTTGCACAAGAATTGGATGCTAAAAATTAGTCACACATGGGCTGCTTTACTAGATGTATGGATTTCCCTTTTCCAATTAAAATTTTAGAATCAGATAAATTTCGACCAGCAAGGAGCTAGATCGAGGATGGAAGGTGCCACGGGATTGGCTAGTCTTAGTAAAATATTTGAGATAATGATCAACTATTTAACTTGCAGTCTTCCTTGCTGATCCATATGAAAGTAAAATGACATCTGTGGTTAAATTTATTGGAGATTTTCCCCTTGTATCCTTTAGTCAAAACTCTAGGTGCTCAAACACAATTTTTTTCAGGCTAGTTTTCAACAACAAAATCATTCTATCTCTATCACAGATCTACATTTTTTTCTTTTTCTTTTTTGGACAAGGTTCTTGTATTATGCATTTTTTAATTTCTAAAAGGATGGCCAAAATGTTTAGGTAAATGTTGTCAATGGGATTAGGTACAACAATTTCCTTTGCCCATATTTATTCATGCGTGATATGCATAAGTAGAGGGAATTTTTGTAGTCCATTTTGTTCTAACTGTGGGATGTAAATACAAATGTAAGATGAAAGATCCAAAATGAAATTTACTTTGCCCATATTTATTCATGCTTGATATGCATAAGCAGAGGGAATTTTTGTAGTCCATTTTGTTCTAACTGTGGGATGTAAATACAAATGTAAGATGAAGGATCCAAAATGATTTCAACCTGAAGCACTTAATATTGAGTTGCACTAGAAAACTCAAGTGTTGGGAAAATTTTGGTGAACACATACCATGCAACATTCTCAACGTAGTCACTAGCAAATTATGATGACTATATTCATATAAAATAGTCATACCCTTAACCATATACTCCCCTAATCTATTTAAAAAATGACATCTCCATAATTGTGGAGGTTTGAGACCAAAATTTTTGCTTGTTTGAGTAGCTGTTTCTGGAAGAAATAATTACAGTCTATCTAACAAGTGTTGAATGCTTTTCCATCTCTACAGAAATATTAATATACTTTAGTTAGAGTTTGATATTTTTGTTATTTGTACCATGTTTTCTTATGGGTAGTGGGAAAATATTATTATGACCTTGAGTAGCTCGTTTGTATCTTAAAGGATAATAAATACTTTTTAGGACATACTGGCTTCCAACATGAATCAATAAAATACTCTTGCCAAGTTTTTATACACTGGTAGTGTGCATTGAGAAGTATCATGAGCCATACAAAATCATCCTGTTCACCATGATTCTTGTCATCGTCCTTTCAAGAATAGTGAAAAGACAAATTTCTCTTTTTTAATTTTTTTTTAATATTTTAATATTTATTGCTTTTTGTTTCTATATAAGGCCTAATATGAATGGAAATAGTCATCTTCTTGACAAGGCACAGTATAAACAAAAAAATATATCTTATTCTTTTTTCTAGTCACGTTGAGGTGTCTTATTTGCATTAGTATATTTAGATTTATAGGCATCCTAGATTTATAGGGTCTATAAGTTGAAAGGCTTTGTTCCAGCATGCTAGACTTCCCAAACACAACCCCTGAAACTGGGAGTGGTATTATTGATGGTGGTGCTAAACATGGCACATCTTCAAAATCCTATTCTCAAGCCATATTTCATGTCTTTATGTTGTTTTCTACAATCTGAGTGTGTTATGTCCATATATTAAATCCTTCTGATGTAACAAATGTGTTAAGTAGTAGAGAATTTTAAAAAGGCATTAAAGCTACCAATATACATTAAGATTGTCTATGAGGAACATTATTAATTCAAATAAAGACATTGGTGTGGTAATTAAATGGGTTCCTTATTGGAGCAATGGTTGTGTTGGTTTTGATTCTTACTGTGATCCTTGTCTTCTTGTGTGTCTTTTTTAATGGAAAAAAGGAATCAACAATGAATACACCTAGATAGAGCAGCTACCCAAGCCTTCATCCTATATTTATTTTATTTTATTTTTTTAATTGCATGTTGCTTTTCTTTATGAATAAAATTATCTCATCAACACATTTTGTGAATATCTAGATAATACTATATCAGAAGCAGCAACATATAATACTTTCTACTTCAAATGATTTTGCTTATGATTTTACCCACAATATTAACTTTGGAAAAAATAGGAATTTGTTATTAATTTTTTAAATTTGTTCAGGTTTCACAACTTCATTAATGTTGTCAATACAATCATGATACTTAATTTTCATTTTGATAAAAAATAGAAAAAAATAATACAAAAAACAAGCACAACTATCTAAAAAATTAAATATTCTTTTAATCCAACAATATTTCCTATAATAATTAAAACTTATAACAAATTTAATTCCATCCTCAACTTAAAGGAACTTCACACATAATGCCCTTCTTAACTAAAAACATGAACATAGAATATGCCTTAGATTTAAAAATTGAAACGAAAGAACTCACTATAAGCCTAACTTCAATAATAAACACAAGAAATAAATAATAATAATATAGTAGACAGAGATAGGTCACGATTTCATGTGACTCTCTATATCTTTAAATGTTTAAAAATTGTCTTCTCTTTCCACACAAAGCTCTTGCTATCTTGTCCCATTTTCAACACGTGGAAGTACTGAGGGAATATAAAACATGGTGCACGCCTGTGATGTCAGAAACGGTGGAATGTCACTCCCAAACAAAAGCTTGTTTTCTAAACGTTATTTTGAAATTTTTATATTGCACGTTGAATTTTATATATATGGTAATTTCATAACCATAGACTATGACTATGTAAAATTATTTTTTTAATAATTTATATGTTATAGATATTGATAATTTCTTTGAACAACCTTTTTATTATAGTTTTTTTAATTATTATCAAATATTTGAATTTTAAAAAGTAAAGCCCGTTTATTTTGGCCATTTGATTGTCATTAATATCATTTTTTTTTTAAAGGTGAGGCTTATGTTTCTTACACGCTTAAAAAATTATTTTTAATTGTTTCTTATTTGTTAAATTGCATGATTTTAGTATGCTTATATATTTATCATTTATTTGTTTAAATTAAATATTATTAGTATATTTTATGTGTAGGTGTTATATTTCCTATTCTTCTCTCCCCATTCTTCTTTTATTTCTTTCTTTCTAATTATTTTGGGTTGGGTTGTCTTGTCTAGAACATCCCAATGCTCTCGGTCTTGTATGGAGCATATGAATTTTTGTATGGCTTTTTAGTAGCCTTTTTTAATCAAGGTGCACTAGTTTTTTTGTCCCATCTTTTTTAATCTTTTAATCATTATTTATAATTAGCATTCATAAAAATAAAATTCATTCATTTGTAAAAAGAAAAAATATAGAGTACTTATTACTCCCATGAATTTATTAAATAATTACATACATTCTAGAGAAGATCAAACACTTATTAAAGAATTCATTGAAGTAAACATGATTATGTTTAGACACACTCATAGGATATTAGTCTATATGATATCAAAATCATTGAAATTTTTTATTTTTATTTTATTAATAGGTAAAAATGGGTTAACATCCCTCACCCACTCAATTAATAACCATAAAATCATTATAAGGAACACAATTGTAGAAAATTGGGAACAAAAACTAGAAATACATAAAGAAGACCAAAGAGCCAAAATGCCATGTTTCTAAAATACACAACCACCCATCACTACCAGTAGATAGATATTCAAAGAACAAAGTTCACCTATGACATACAAGCCCTTTAGATTACACTCTTACAGATCTCCTACCCTTACTACAGAACATCTCTTCTAAAGTCTTTTGGGTTCAATTTTTAATGGCATCTAGTGCCTCTATCTGTAGCCTCTCCAACATTGATTTCCTACCACATTTATTCTTGATTGGAGGGGGATGAGAAACAAAAGGGATTTAATGCACAATGAAATTCCCAAAAAATTAGACAAATTTGAATGCAAATCCAAGTGAAATTATAATAAACCTATGTAGGCCCTTATTCAATTGCATGAGGTAAAAGTCAATACAAAACATGGGAGTCGATAAATTAAATGCATACAACTTCATCTTGATAGGTAGTTGATATTTGAGAAGTGCAATATTCATATGTATCTATAAAATTAGAGTAGACATGAAGACATCTACAGATCATACATCTGATAAATAATACTGAATTGAATGTAAATACCAATGATTTCATGGAAGGAAAGGTAGGGCCTAAAAATCCATAGTACCTTGCATGGTTCGATAGGACATCTCTAGAGGTCTATATAAATGTGTGAATGTTCTCATTTTAAAATTTATTGAAGTAGAGGTCGAGAAAGGTCAATCAAAGGGGAGATTACACTAGTAGAATTTGGCAAATAAAATACTACGTGACTAAAAAATTTAGTCATGACAACTAAAAATGACATAATACTACTAATTTTTATTAATTCGGTCATCAGGTAAAAAACACAACTAAATAATTAGTCATAAAAATAAAAATGACTAAATAATTAGTCACACAAATAAAAATTAGATAATATGATATTAAAGTTGGTAATTAAAAATGTGTTTAGAGATGTAGCTCACGAATATAGAGACCCAATTATTTTTACTAGTAATACTATATTATACACACAACTAGACTAAGTCCATATGTCATTACGTCAAGCTGGGTCTGATTTACTACTAAAATTT
>JARHVA010002309.1:877500-965000 GCA_037957365.1 Torreya grandis | reverse complement strand
ACATGAATGTTGAACCCAAAAGTAAAGGCAAGTTTCAACCCAATTGGTTAGAACCATATATTGTCACAGTGAACTATAGATTAGGAGCATAATGATTGGCTAAACCTAATGGTGAAGAAATTTCAGAGCTCATGAACATAATACACCTTAAGGGGTTCAACACATGAATAAATTTGAATCATTGTCTATAAGACCCCTAACTTGGGGGAAACTTGTGCTGCCATAATTTTATCCCACCCTTTTATCTTACCTTGAACACATTTTATACTACCCTGGTCAACTTTTCATGATTCTTGACAGTAAAGGATTTAAACCGTTAGCACTCTGAACACATTCTTCATCCCATTATGGATTTCTCTCTTCAAGAAGCATATTATTCATTATTTCTTAGGCATGTTATATGCTTGAACACTTTTTATCCCTTGACCCATTATGATCTCGATTATGTCTCATAAACATTATGAACATCTTCAATAGTAGTTCTACAAGGTAGTTCATCCATGATAGTCTTATGCAGCTTCACATAGTTGAATATCTATATCTTCTTAGTATAATTATTTATTTCTCTTTCTTGTTTTATGAATAACCTCACTCTTGCTAATTTGTGAGCATAGGCCATTGCAGTCAGTTTAGCTATTTTATTAGAACATCTACTCTTAGGACGTGCATCTCCTCAACTAGATGGTCTCACCTTGTGCATATCTTAAAATTAGTTAGATTATAAGAATGATTCCTCCTCACAAAAAGTGAAGCAAAGTGATAAAAGGCCCTAAAATATGTCATGAGCTAAGTGTGTAAAAAGGGTGGTCACAAGCTAATTATTCAATTTAAATGTTAATTTATGTGTTTATACCTCTGTAACTAAAAAAAAGTGAACAAAGAACTTGAATTTATTTAAAAAATTATGAAATGAAATAAATGACCATAAATGTAGCTTCAGCAATAAACATAAGAAATAAAAAATAAAATGATGTAGACAAATATAGGTCATGACATGATTTGACTTGTTATATTTTTAAATGTATAAATATTATCTTATCTTACTATACAAGAATCTTGTTCTATTTTTATCCCATCTCATGTAATCATTAATTTTTTCTACTCTTAAACATAACATATAATGTTATGTTGAAAAAAATAAAGGCACACTATGATTCTTGAAAAACTTGTTATGTTATGGTTTTGTATAATGGTGTTATGTTTTTTGTCTTCTAAAGTCTCTTTGTACATTATTATTATGATATTTTTTAGATATTATCATTTTAAATTCAACACCAAAATTATCATTTGAGTAGGTTATCTTTATATAAATATCTCTCAACCAATGAGTTACATCAATATTTGTAGATGACAAAGAGAATGGGACTAAAGTGATCTCAATGATTTGTCCCTAAAACATATAATGCATGATAATGAGTTTATCAATCCCCTTAAATATATTTATGCTATTCTAAATGTTAGTATTATTGAATCATTTCTTAGATGGTATGAAAGTAATGGCCCTATTGCTTATTATGTAGGATGCATCCCCTCGAAGAACTCTCTCTAAATCTAGATTAAGCACCATTTAGATTTAAATAGGATGAAGGTGAGAGGGATTCACAACTTCACCAAGGGAGTTTTTTTCTCCTTTAAGGAACTATTGAATGTCTAACCATGGCTTGCAAAGTCTAATTATTGATTTATGTGGAATATCTTGATTATTTTCTCATGTGTGACTCTATATTTTCAAGTCCCCAATAGGCCTCCCTCGATATCATTTTTTAAGTCAAGCTCCCTGGTCTCCTAGTCCAATTATAAGCCTTCATGGATAAAATATTCCAATCCATTAGGTGTATGATTTTCAATGAGATATATTATTTTCACTCAACTTTTCCAAATAAGTTTATATGTATCGAGGTTGACCTAACAAAAAAAATTACAAGAGTCTATTGATATTCAGATAGAGACTTAATGCTCTACATATAAGGTCACCTATATCAACCTTCCAAACACATGTTTCCATTTCCAAATGCTAGACCATACCTGATTCATTATTGTCCCCTTCTAACCCACCTAGGTTTATGGTAGTGTAGTTAAAATATGTTCATTGTAAAGAAAGCTAACATAGAAAATAATGAAGTTGGATCTCTATTTCTAAACCAAAAGTGATCAAAGGGAATCCAAACCTTATAACGGTTAATACTGTCTCCAACGAAAAATCTCAGTAAAGTACAAAAAGGGTTGATAATGTTCTCCCTCTTCTAAATCATATCTCTCAAGTCCAAAATATCTTGGCAATCCATCAAATACAAGTTTCTCAAAATAATTCCATGAAAATAGTTGTTTCAAATGTTGGGACCTCCTTAATAAATGCTCTACCTTGAGG
Source organism: Torreya grandis (assembly GCA_037957365.1). Lineage (NCBI taxonomy): Eukaryota > Viridiplantae > Streptophyta > Pinopsida > Cupressales > Taxaceae > Torreya > Torreya grandis. Next base: position 962,632 of record JARHVA010002309.1, on the reverse strand, counting down.
ATGCTCATATAATCCACCTTTTAATAGTGATGATTCACCATGGTAATATAATGGGCTAGTCATTTCCCTTTTACCAAACCAATGCCACTTAAGAAACATATTAACAACTTTGGTCTCTAGGGAAGGGTTAGAGGATGATCAGAGAGAACATCACATGGAGAATTATTATTCCTAAATATTATCTCATGGAATGTTTGAGGTCTCATAGATTCTTCATGAAAATTCTCTATGGGATTTTATCTTTAGTGACCTAATGCTCTACATTTTATGTGTTTCTAGGAGGTTAAAATTGTAGGGTTTCTCTTGCATAATTGTCTAAAATGTATTAGGTATGACGCCACATAAGACTCCACCTAAACATGAGGATGGTCATGGAAGCACCAATGTTTTTGTTTCCCCAAAGATTACTAATTTAGTTGTTACATTGGGAGAAGAGCCATCATAATGGGAAATATGGGTCATACTTGACATTGATGGTCATTTTTGTGACATTGATGGTCATTCTTTGGGTCATACTTGATAAATTTTATGACGTATAAATTAGCCTAAAACCTCCTGTTTCATGGTGGAAAGAGTGGTGGTAGAATTATGACCCCAATTTTAAGAATTAGTAGTCTTTGAGATTGTTATAACATATTATGAGTGTATTTTCCTCATCTCTTGACAAGTTGAATAGTCAATGGTGTTTGAATTCTTCTCTTTGAATATTGGTTGCCTACCTTAACTAGATATGGAATTCCAAGCTCACATATTTTCCTTTGTGTCTAATCTACCATGAACTTTGCTAGTGAAATATTGAAACACATTGGGGTTCCAAATCCTAAGTGCCTTATGTGTTCTAGACCCAAGATTTTTAAACACTAATTCTAGACTTGTCCTCATGCTTGTGAAGCTTGGAAATGGATTCAAAATTTATTTCAACCTTTTCACCCAAAGCCCATCCATTGGTGAATGGCCTTCTTTGAAGATCATTCTTAGTAACCAACATATATAACATTAATTTGGATTTTTTTTTTCAAATCTATTATCCTTTTTTAGCTTTAGAAGTATAAGAATGTTGACATTTTCAATAATGAGACTTTTTCATGATAGTTTTTAGTTAAATGATAAAGTTGTTAATACCTATTTTCCTTGTTTACAGATTTAGGCATAGGAAAAAAAAGTTTACCCTTGAGTTTTAGAATCTTTAGGAATTCATCAATCATTGAGGGAGCGCACCATGCACCGTGAGCAGGGTCCCTTTAGTATTTGTGGTGCAAGAATCTCCTAAACCTATGCCTAAATGGTAGTGGAGTTACTCATGTAGTTACTCAGGGTACTTTATGTTGGAGTAAAGTTGAATACTATGACTTTGGATGGTTGCCAATAGGCTTAGTTTGTGACATGGTTGTACTAGTGTCCTGATAGGCATAACTGACATTTTAGGCTTTGATAGGCATAACTGACATTTACCTCTTATTTTAGGCTTAGTTAAGTAATGCTAAAGATGTCAATTTTGGACACAACATAAAATGCAGTGTGAAATTTTGTAAAGAACTTTGGTTTATATATTCAAATAAGAGGTAAATGAAGTTGATTATTTCTTATTTTCATTGTGCTATGCAATGATTTTAGCTACTCTTCACAGGGGCATATATTTTTGGAATCTAATTGATAAGGTCATATTTGTGATTTGTGTGGATTTTAGGACTGTCCTTAAAGGTTAACATGTAATATATAAGTAGTAAGTTCACTGGTAAAATGTTATTTTCCATCATCAATGGTTTGATTTTTCTAGTCTTAGTCGCTGAAGGTTCAATAAAATTATGTACAAATCACACTATTGATTTATATTCTCTGTAATATTTTGTCATGTCTTATAGATAGATTTTCAAAACACACATCATTTTGATTCTTATATCTACTATTGATTTGTTTGGACCTTTCTAGAATTCCACTCCTATTATTGGCAATCCGTATAAATCCTATGATGTGATTTGTATGGATTCCTGGGCTTCTATAAAAGAATAAATTGAAAATATAATTATCTCTTTCAATGGTAATGCATTTACTTATTTCTTATTCTATTATTGGAATTTTTGAGTCTTAGATTGAATTATAGTACATAAAATGTCTGATCCTTATATTATGATTTTCATAATTGTTTGTTCAATTTCAGGTGGCATATATAGTTTTCCAAATGTAAAACCTTTTGATTTTTCAATCCTAGTGTAATTGGTCATGGTTCTATCTAGCAACACTTTTGGTGGACTAATTGTGTAGGAGCATCAAGCTAGGAAACATGATTTTTGAGTTATTGTCAATAACTCGTCTAAATTGATCAATTTTGGGTGTCAAAGTGTGTGAAGGAACTTCTAATGTCCATTTGTGTATTTGGAGTCCATTTTGAGTCACAAGGGTGAGTTAACTAGCTTCTAGGAGTTTTCCCTCCAAAACAAGGAATTGAAAAATTCAAATGTTTCATAAGAATCTAGGAGGATTATATGCATGGTTTGAAGTGTTTTTGTGAGCAAATTTAGTTTGAGGAGTCCAATAAGTCATGAAAAGAAGGTTGGAACATATTTCATTATAAATCATTAAGATAGAAGCAATCAAAAGTCAAGTTAGTCATGTGTATACCGCTTTTGTACATTGAGTTGGTTGTGAAATGCAAGTTAGTGTAACTTTCTTTCTTTTTCTTTGCTTATTTTCATGTCAAGTGGGATACAAATTTATTATTTCAGTCATGAAAAATATGCATTCTTTGTGGTTGAATCCATTTGCCGTCGGAATTTCTGGTCATACCCTTAATATTGTCTTGTTTCCTGCAAGGCAGAATATGCAAATGGTCTTGTAAGAAATCGCAGGCTTTGTTGACAAGAGCAGGATCGCGGCCATTTGCCAGATAAAAGCGCTCCCCTGAACCGTGGTATCCATCCAAGAGATGAAGATACGCTTCCAAATTGTGAAAGCAGGCTAGGTCAACTTCATTTGCCAAATTCTTCCATAAAAAAGGATTTGCATTGGTCACATGATTTTATTGACAAAATTTAATGCCTATGACGAAAGCAATAGTACCATGCCTTTATGGCAGGTACTAATAAGGTTGATGACAAGTGTGCACAAGAAAAATAGATAGGCAAATGAAGTTGATGACAGGTGTGGCATAGTTGGAAGAGATTAATATCATATATCAGGGTAAAGTGACTATCGATCTGTGTTGTAAGGTCTCTCTAATGGGATGCATTACAGTTTAGAAGTGTGTCATTTTCCCTTATCCATGGATGCCTCTGCATTGGAAAAGTGGATTGGATGCATTCCATGTTGGAAACAACAAGTTATCATCACTACTCAAAAATCATTTCATTCTAAACAATATATTTCCATCACCTGGATTCTGAGCAACTGTTAGCAACAAACAAGGCATCCCAAACATGATGGTACAATATAAAAAATATTCTGAAGGCCAGGGATGGCATGCATAAAATTTATGAAGGACATGCGTGGCTCTAAAATTCTTAGATGCATTGACAAACAAACACGATAAAAATATGTAGGTTGTTCTATAGTAGCTCTAAACACTATTTTTTTGTCAATAATTCTAAGGACTATATTTTATGAAAGGAAGTGTATTAAGAATATATGAAAAACATAGTACAACATGGGCTCCCTTACCATCTGCTATATGTGTCTTATTCAATTCATGCCTTTCAATGGAGAATTTTGCTCAGTATTTAACATGGCGATTTGGTGAGGTCGAGCTCCATCTCCACTCCCGCATGGCTGTAGCTCCATGGCAATTTATCTATCCATTCCCTCACAAATCTAAAATGGTCGTTGAAAAAGATTCCCGGAACCTTTGGAACTCCGTCGTGGTTATTCACAACCCGAAGGATTTTCACACCCATTTCCTTCAATCGCTCCGTGAAAGCAGAGTTACCAACTCTGGGACCAGCGAAAGAAAACACAGTGATGGCAACCTCATTGTTAATTCCCATCTCTGCAATGTCATACGTGCTCAGCATTGCGAGTGCGCTCCCCAGACTATGGCCTGTGATTGTGATGCTGAGATTTTCTCCCTTGTATTTTTCTAACACTCTTTTAACTTCCGCGTGTATTTGCTCCTGCGCGGTGGATTTGGCGAAGCGGCATTCTTTCTCGCGGGCGGTGTAGAGATTGAGAAACCTCTATTCCACTTTGACGCGGGGATCCGGATGATCAGAATGGAAACCAGCGGGCTTGAGGAAATCCATGAGGTCTGCAAGCCATTCGAGACAAGTAACGGTGCCTCTCCACGCTATAACGATGTCACGCCACCCCAATCTCTTAATCTCTTGTTCGTCCTCCGCCACTGCCACGAAACCCATCCAGTTGGCGTGGTTGCTCCATATTTTATCCCCTGCTCGGGAGTTTTTGAAGAAATTGGGGAGATTGATGTTGGAGGTGGCGTAGAGGTACTTTGTGATCTGGTAGGCAGTGTGGGAATGGGAAAGGGCGAGATCGTGGAGCATAGTAGTGCGGTTATACTTGCAGCTGCCGCAGTATTTGGAGTAAGGGTCGAAGTCAAAGGCATCGTAGCATGCCTGGGCAAACTCTCCGTATTTGATGAGCTCGCAGCGGAGGAGAGGGTCCATGGGGTCCAGCATGCCCTAGTTATTCCAAACGCGCTCCTCTTTTCACACATCTTTCAGCTTCTTTGTGGAATTGGAATTCATCCTCCATTGTAGTCAACATGGTAGGGAGTGATTGTGCCGTGGCTGATGTTGCTATGTATTTCTTTTTTTTTTTAATAAATGGTCACCATACTTTCTTCTCTTCTTCCCATGTCTATTTCATTTCTAATATGATAACACAGAAAAAAAACATAGGGAAGAGAAAATAAGAAGAGAGGTTACATGTTCAATTCTAGAATGTTTGAATAGTCAATACTAGATTTAGATTGGTTATAGATAATAAATCTTGAAATATATTAAGGTAAATTAATTTTAAAATCTTTGAATGGTAAATGTTAAATATTAAATGTTTTTTAAATTATTTTTAATATTGAAAATAGATAATAATTCTTTAAATATATTAAGATAATTGTTTATTTACAAATATCTTAAATTAAAATTAGGATTTTATTAGTATATGAATTAATATGTTAAAAAAGAATAAATCAAAGGTTACATGGAACAATAAGAAAGGTCCAAAAACATTTTTGTCTTTTTATTGATGAGTTTATTGATGATGATGATGATGATGATGATATTATATATATATATATATATATATATATATATATATAGAGAGAGAGAGAGAGAGAGAGAGAGAGACATATGATTGTGGTAATTTTTTAAATTTATCAATCCATTTAAATGAATTATTGATCTATCCAATTTAATATGGTTGGTGTCAATGAGATTTTGTATTTTATTTTTCAAAGTTATATATTTAATTGTAAAATTTTATGGAATCTTATGATAATCACAAAAGATATTTTCATAAAAATACTTGGCAATCATCTTGAATAGTTAAAAGTTATCTAGATGGAGGTAATGTGATCCTACTCAATTTAATCGATCTTTACAATATTTTTATGAAATTTTGCTATGTCTAAGGAATTTCCTATGCTTCTTTTGTGAAAGTAATATGGCCTTCTTTGATGGTTATTTTATAGAATCGACTACATGCTTAGTATCTTTCTTTGATTGAACTCTATTATTATTATCTCTATCCTTAAAGCTTATATTATTTATAAATTTATGACCATGGATGTCAAAATATTCTACCCCTACTTAAACATACTACTATCAAAAATATTGACTTCGAAGTTTCTAACAACATGCCAAAGTTTGTTGAAAGAATGATAAGTTTAAAAGATTACTTTGATGTCCTTGACAATTAAAATCAAATTATTGCTAAATATAATTTGAAGATCACTATTTGGTGCTTCAGAATGCCCATCTTAGTAACCATAGTATTGAAGTGAAATGTATATACACTAATAGTCTCATTTAGTCTTTGTTTGATTTGAGTTAATTATGTAAATGTGACCTTAATTTTAAATATTGATTTGTTTGCTAGTCTTGATGATTCTATAAAGTTTGAAGTGAAATTGAGAAATGATAATAAAGTGGCTGTAATGGGTAAAGGTGTAATAAATATTTTGATAAAAAAATGTTGAGAGAAAGTTTATTCTTGATGTTTATTTTGTACCTAGACTAAAACATAATCTTATGAGTGTTGGGAAACTAGTACAAAAAGGTTATAGGGTATCTTTCATGAATGATGTTTGTGCTATATTAGATAGATTTCTATATGACAAGTTAATTTTAAGAGTGGATATGACCAAGAATTGGATGTTCCCCTTTCAAATTAAGTCCATCCAAGGAGTAGAAAAGTCAATTTCAAAACTGAATGTCTAAACCAATCAAGGCCATGGAATTTGAGGTTTGGGAATTTACATTTTGGAGGTTTGAGTTTGTTACAAAATAAAAAAATGGTGAAAGGATTTCCACCTATAGAGAAACTAACCAGTTCATGTGCGAGTTGCATTTTGGCAAAACAACATAGAGAGAGTTTTCTTGTAGAAATCTCATATAGAGCAAGGGTATTATTGGAGATAATTCATAGTGATATATGTGGACCAATGTAAAATCTAGAATTTGGAGGTGGAAATCACTTTCTAACCTTCATTGATGATTTTAGAAGAAAGACATGGGTGTATTTTCTCAAGTAGAAGTTTGAATATTTTAGTAAATTCAAGGAGTTCAAGTCTATGGTGGAAAAGGAAAGTGGAAATTACATCTAGGTACTTAGATTAGATAGAGGAGGTGAATATATGTCTAATGAATTTCAATAATTTTGCAAATATTATGGCATTAGAAGACAATTGACAACAAGGTACACACCATAACAAAATGATGTAGTAGAAAGAAAGAATAGAACAATCATAGAGATGGTTAGAAGCATGTTGAAGGCTAAACATTTGTCAAATGTATATTGGGAAAATGTAGTAGAATGTGCAATATATATTTTGAATAGAAGTCCAACAAAGAGTGTCAACGATTTAATTCCACAAGAAGCATGGAATGGTAAGAAGCATAATGTAACTCATTTTAGAATTTTTGGTTTTATAGCATATTCTCTTATACCATCAAAATTAAGAATAAAATTGGATGATAAAAGTGAGAAATGTATTTTCATTAGTTATAGTGAATAATAAAAAGCTTATAAATTGTATAACCTAATTTTAAAGAAAGTGATTATTAGTAGAGATGTCAAATTTAAGGAAGAAGAAGCATGGGATGGAAACATTGACAAATCAATCAAAATTGGAACACCAATACCAAAGAATGAAGAAGAAACTGAAGAAAAAATTATGTAAGGTGATCAATCCAATCCACAAGCAGGATCAAGTACACCATCAAGAACTCCATGAAATGTTGTCCAAGGTGAGTCATCAAGTCATGCACATCATCTTACTCCCAATTCATAAGTGATGAATCAAATCCTAATCTTGCCTCATTAAGGTCAAAATATAAAGGTAAGAAAATGGGAAGTTTGAAAGAGATATATAATCAACTAGAAGATAATTTGTATTTATGCTCAATTTTTTCTTTATTTCTCATGATCTTATGAATTTTGAATAAGCAATTAAGGAGGAACATTAGATCAAAGATATGGATGAAGAAATGGATTCCATTGAAATAAATCATACATGGGAGCTATTTAATTTACCGGAAAGTAAATATTGTATTGGATTTAAATGGGTTTAGAAAACCAAATTTAATGCAAAAGGTGAGATTGAAAAATACAAGGCAAGGTCAGTTGAAAAAGGTTTTGCATATCATTATGGAATTGATTATAATGAGATATTTTCTCCACTTGCTAGAATCGATATTGTTAGAATGGTTTTAAAAATTGCTACATAGAATAATTGGAAAGTTTTTCAAATGGATGTCTAATCAATTTTTCTAAATGGTTTTCTTGAAGAAGTGTATGTGAAACAACCACCAGGTATGAAGTACATCAATATGAAGACATGGTCTAAAAATTGAATAAGGCTCTCTATGGCCTCAAGTAACCACCAAGAGCATGGTATAGCAGAATTGATTCATACATGCAAAACAATAGATTTCTTAAAAGCAAGAGTGAGCCCATATTGTATACAAAGATCAATAAAGTAGGTCATATTATAATAGTGTGTTTATATGTTGATTTAATTTTCACTAGAAATTAGTCTTTAGACACAATTAAATTAGAAACGAAGAAAGAATTTGAGATTACAGATTTGGGTTTGATGAAGTATTTTTTAGGCATTGAAGTTATTCAATTAGATAAAGGAATTTTCATTAGTCAATCAAAAAATGCAAAGGATGTGTTGACAAGGTTTAGAATGTTGAATTGTAAGCCAACATCTACACCAGTTGAAATAAGAACTAAAGTTACCCAAGAAGATAAAGGGCCTAATGTTGATTCTACAATCTTCAAAAGATTAATTGGAATTTTGATGTATCTTATAGTTACAAGACTAGATATCATGTCTATGGTTAGTGTAATCTCAGTATTCATGGAGTCACCAAAATACTCACGTTGGCAAGTGGGAAAGAGGATATTGAGATATGTGGCACGAACAAGAGTATATGAAATATTGTATTCCAAAACTAATAATATTTATATGAATGGTTTTACTAATAGTGATTTTATAGGTAGCATTGATTATAGGAAGAGTACTTCTAGATATGTCTTTCATTGTGTGATAGACGTAGTTTCAAGGATATTAAAAAAGCAACCCATAGTGACTCTTTCATCAATTGAAGTAGAATATGTTGCAACTACATTAACATCATGCCAAGAAATTTAGATGAGAAAAGTTTTGATAGATATATTACAAGATCAAGAAGAGTCAATAATAATGTTTTGTGACAAAAACTCAACAATTGCATTGTCAAAGAATCATGTTTTTCACAAGAGGAGAAAGCATATTGATACAAGATTTCATTTCATCAGAGAGTTAGTGAACAATGGAGAAATCCATTTGGAGTTTCATAGATCTAAAGACTAGTTGGCAGATATATTCATAAAGACATTAGTAAAAGAGAATTTTGAGTATCTAAGACATAGTTTGGGAATTGTAAATGCTAAAGTAGTTAGTGGTAGAAATCAAGGGGGAGTGTTAGAACTGTAGTCTATAATCTCTCCACATTGCATGACTATATTTAGGTTTTAATTTTACTCCATGCAACTAGTTTGTATGAGTTTTTATTTTTAGGACAATCAGTTTCTTAGATCGCATATCCTTATACATGAATAAAATTTAGTTTATAGTTGTTTGTTTATATAAATATATTTTTAGTTTCATTAGTTGTTGTAAATCTATATATGTAGAAGTGTGATCTTTATTTTGTGATATGGATTGAAAAATAGGACCAATAAAAAAATATTATTGCTATAGTAATTATTTCTTGTTGTGCATGCTTCTTTTCTCTATTTTATTTTCTTGTCACATATTGTAGGTTTTGCCTTGCTATAATTATTTTTACATGCTTATGAATTTATTTTTTTCATTTTTTAAATTTTTTTCTCTTTTCCATTTTTTTCTTCTCCTGCTATACTCCCATAGAGACTTAGTGCTAATACTCTTATTTACAAATCCATTTTGAAATGTTATTTTCATTTCCATCGTGTAAAGCCTCAACTTCATAAGAATTAATCCATAATGTAATGGAAGAAAATAATGGTAATATATTATGTTTTATTTTATTTTAGTCAAGAACATGCAGTATTTGGGGTTGAACTCTTCTACCATCAGAATTTTTGGTCATGCCCTTATTATGGTCTTGTTTATAACAAGGAAAAATATTCAAATAGTCTTGTAATAAATAGCATGCTTTGTTGACAAGAGCAGGATCACAACCATTTCAAATATGCTCTTCTGAATTGTGGTATCCATCTAAGAAATGAAGATATACTTCCAAATTTTGAAGGCAAGGTAAGTCATTAATGGATCTAATTAAGGGATATTTGGTGTGGTAAAGTTCTATCTCCACTCCTACATGGTTGTATCTCCATGGAAATTTATCTATTCATTCCCTCACAAATATAAAATGTTTATTGAAAAAGAATCCTAGATCCTTTGGAACTCCATCATGGGTATTCATACCCAAAGGATTTTTGCACCTAATTCCTCCAATCACTCCTTGAAAGTGAAGCTACCAACTCTAAGACCTATGAAAGAAAACATAGTGATGAGAACCTCACGATTAATTTCCATCTCTACAATGCCATATGCGCTTAGTATTACGAGTGCACTCCCAGACTATGGCCTATGATTGTGATGCTCAACATTTATCCCTTATATTTTTTAACACTCTTTTAACTTTTGCATGTATTTTATCTTGTGAGCTAAATTTAGTGAAGAGGCATTCTTTCTCATGATTAGTGTAGAGATTAATAAAACTTGATTACACTTTGATGTGGGGATCCAGATGATAATAATTGAAACTAGTGGGCTTGAATAAATCCATGATGTCTATGATCCATTTGAGAGAAGTGATGGTGCCTCTCCATGCAATCATGATGTCATGCTACCATAATATCTTAATCTCTTGTTCGTCCTCTACCACTACCACAAAGCCCATCTAGTTGGCATAATTTCTCCATATTTTATCCCCTATTTGAATTTTTTTTATGAAATTGGGGATACTGATGTTGGATATCACATAGAGATAGTTTTTGATCTAATAGCTAGTGTGGGAATGGGAAAGGGTGAGATCATGGATCATAGTAGTGTAATTATGCTTGAAATTATCGTAGTATTTGGATTAAGGGTTGAAATAAAAGGAATAGTATCATGCACAGGGAAACTCTCTATATTTAATGAACTTGCAGTGGAAGAGAGGGTTTATGGGGTCCAACATGCCCTCCTAGTTATTCCAAACCTGAACCTCTCTCCACACATCATTCAGCTTCTTTGTAGACTTAGAATTCATTCTATCCTTGTGGTGATGGTTTTGTTTATGTTCCTCCTCCAATGTAGTCAAGATGGTAAGGAGTGATTGTGTTATGGCTGATGCTACTCCATGTTTCTATTTATTGGGATTCATTCTAATTCTCATTCTCAAAAGAGGTCTCTGAAACATATTATTACTATTTCAAGAGTAGGAGTGGCTCAGAACTCTAGGTTTAATCAACCTAATCATCATCATCTTTGAGTGGTCTAGTCTAGTCTATCGATGTGTTTAGAGGTTTGGGAAGGATGTAAAGAGACCATAAATGAAAATTATTTATTCAGAAAAAAATGGAGAAGGAAAATGGGAGGGGATTGTTAAAAAATGAAGTGAGGATAGTTAGTGCTTTATATGAATATTTTTTAATATAGAAAAAATAAACCATTATGCAAAAAGAAATTAGAAACTCATAGCCAAATATATTCAATATTCATAACCATAAGAAATAGAGAATAAATATAGAATAGACAAAATAAAAATAATTATTCTAATTATTCAAATCATTCTCCATAATAATAAATATCAATTATAATATATTAATAGAATTGCATGTAAACATGTTTTTCTAATTAATAAATAAAAATATTATAAATTTATCTAAATAACAATTTGCATAAAATATAAACTAAAGTTATCTCCAACCTTTAAAAGGCTTTATTTTTACTAAAAAATATATTAACTTAATATTAACTAATTATTAAATAAATTTCATGATTGAAGTTCTTGTAAAAATGGGACTCGACAAAAACTTAATGAACATTCTCCCCCTTGATGTTGAGTTAACTAACAATTTGATCTCGGAGTTTCAAAAACTAAACTTTTTCCACAACTTTACTGAAGATATCTACAACCTATTCATATGTGTTTATATACTTCAATTTTACATATTTTTTTGGAACCAAATGTCGAATAAAATGGTAATTCAAATCAAAATGATTTGACCTATTGTGATGCATTTGATTCTTGTCTAATTTTATTTCACTTATGTTATCACAAAAAAATATTGTAGGCAGAATTTGTTTTTCTCCAATTTCTTCTAAAACCTTTTAGAGACATAATGTTTATGTACTTGCTAAAGTGATTTCAATATTTTTTGCTTTTGTAGATGATATAGGAACTGATCTTTTATTATTTGAACTCCATGTAACCAAACTAGAACTTAGTGAAAAATAATTCCTAGATGTTGACTTTTCATCATCCAAATTACCTCCCCAATCAGAATCACTAAAACCAAAACGTTCAAACTTTTTAGTAGAATTTTAATGAATAACAAATCTAATAATACCTTTCACATACCTCAAAATTCTCTTAGCTACCTTCATATGAATTTTGGATGGTTCAGACATATATCTTAATACAAGAGAAAGTGAATAAGTAATATTTGTTCTTATGTAAGTTAGAAACATTAAGCTTTCAACAATACTTCTGTAAGTTGTTTCATCAACTCTTTCAGAACCATCTTGTCTACATATCATAACTCCATGAGTAGTTAGAGAAGATATTGGTCTATATTCAACCATATTGAATCTATTCAACATATCATTTACATACTTTGTTTGACAAATGAAGATGTCATATTTACTTTGATGAACCTCCATCCCTGAAAAATATTTCATAAGACCTAAATATTTCATTTCAAATTCATTCATCATTGAAATTTTGAATTCATCCTTCATCTTAGAAAATTTTCCCATATAATAAATCATCAACATATAAACTTATAATAATTATATCATTACCTTTTTGCTTGTAGTAAAGAGTACGATCACAATTACCTCTTTTGAATCCATTCTACTGAAAATATCCATAAATCCTTGCATACCATGCTGTAGGTGCTTGTTTGAGGCCATACAAAGCCTTCTTTAAGTTTTATAGTTGACATTCTTTACCGTTCACTTCAAAACCTTGTGGTTATTCTACATAGACTTCTTCTAAGTACCCATTCAAAATGCACTTTTCACATCCATGTGATGTATGGTCCATTTCTTTTGATTTTCTAGTGAAATCATCATTATAATAGTTTCTTGTCTTGCACCTAGTGAAAATTTCTCTTTATAATCTATGCCATACCTTTGTATGAAGCCCTTAGCAACTGACCTTGCCTTGTGTCTTTCAACACTTCCATCACTATTTAACTTAGTCTTGTAGACCTATTTAGTACAAATCTTTTTCATTTGATGTGGAAGCTCTATAAGCTCCTATGTATCATTCCTATGAATATGATCTATCTCTTCTTTTATTTCATTCACCCAAACATCATTAGTACATGCATCTTCAAAACATGATGGTTCAAAATCAGCTTGTGTAATTAAAGCATAATTTATGGTCTCACCTCTTGGACATTCCTCATGTGTTAGCTTCTTATACATTGATAAATTTCACTCAAGCTTTCTACCTTCCTTGAAGAAATAGGACTTGAAGCAAGATCTATAATTATAATGCATGCATTAGATGAGGGGCCATATAATGGACTTGTACCACTCGGCATTGAATTACTTGTGAGCTTCTCATTAGTAATATCATCATAATTGCCATCAATAAAAAAATATTTAGACTTCTCGATATTGACTTTACCTTATCATGACTGTATACTCCCCCTTCATCAAAAATAACATCTCTTGACACAAATACACTATTAGTGATATGATTATAAAGTCTACAAGCTTTGCTTTGTTTATTTTACCCAATAAAAATACAATTCTCACTCTTTGGATCTAATTTATTCTTTTACTGATCAACTACATGAACATAAGTTAAATAAACAAAAAAATTGAAATATTTGACATTAGGCTTCTTTTAATATCATGCTTCATATGGAGTCATATTTTCACGTGCATTAGTTATGCTTTGATTAAAAATATATACTGTTGTAGCAACTACATCACCCCAAAAATAGTTGTTCAATACATTTGTTTGTAACATTCTCCTTGCCATTTAAATCATTGTATGATTTTTCCTTTTGGCCACACCATTTTGTTGAAGAGTGTAGATAGTTGTGAGTTGCCTTTTGACACCATTCAAATCACAATAATTCATTAAATCATTTGAATAGAATTCACCTCCATTGTTAGTCTTTAGGAACTTTTTTATGTAACCACTTTTATTCTTTAAAAGGGATTTAAATCTTTTAAATATATCAAATTCTTCACTTTTTTAATTCAAAAATAAACCCAACACTTTCTTGAATAATCATCAATAAATGTAATAAAATATGATGACTTACCCAAACTTTTTTTTCGCATAGGAAAACAAATATCTGAGTGAACCAATTGAAGTGGATGATAATACCTTCATGCACGACCTTATGGAAACTTTTCTCTTGCATGTTTTCCTTTAAGAAAACCTTCATAAACTTCTTTATGCTCTTCAACCTTTGGCAAACCATAAACTAATTCTTATGATATTAGTAATTTCAATTTTTGAAAATTCAAGTGTCCATACCTAAGATGTCATAACCAACATTTATATTCATATGCCATATTTTCAAGGTTGTTACTATGCTCTTAAAACTTCAATCGAAACAACATATTATTAGATATATGTATAATTATGATAGCCTTATTTATTTGATTCTTATCATATTTTATGCATTGATTATCATCCAAAACCACCTTATAGTTATTTTCACATAACTATGCAACACATAGAAAATTATGTTTGAAATTTGTAATGTAATAAATATCATTAATACTTTTTTCACCTTCTGTAGTGTTCACCTTCATAGTTTATTTTTATGCAACCTTCAAAGATTGAAATTACAAAACAATGCTAAAGTCACATTGTGGATCAATTTGTCCTTGCTCAACTTGTCGACTAATACTAGTAGTGGTTGTGCTATTTATGAAGACTGAGATAGCAAATTCTTGAAGATCTTTCATTGCAAAATGGATATTGGCAAGATTTGCCTACTATTCTACAGCAACATCTTCTACTAAAACCAATGACAGGTTTGCTTCATCTTTCATTTTAAACAGAACATCACAATCCAAGCTATTTTCTTGAATTATTTTCCTCAATGTATCATTTTACTTATTCAATAAAAGAAGTTTCTCCTTGAAAGAAATTTCCACAAAAAGACTTTCAATTTCACTATTTTAGAATTTGTTACATTTTCAGTTCATGGGGTTCTTTTAACATTGCTATGCATCATTTTGCCTTATATATTTGAATTCCATTGAACTACTTTAGTCTTTCTTTATTTCTTGCTAATGTATTATTTGGTATCTATAGAGAGCTAATCTATAATCCATTTTCTTGTTGGTATTATAGACATATTATATTTTAAGTAGTAGGAATTGCTATAATTTCTTTGATTTTTTATTTGAAACAACTATTTTCATATTAGGCATGCCTTAGAAATGGCTTGGAAATGTTTCTTTTAGGAAGCTTGAAAGGTTTTTCCATTAAGCTTCATTACCCAATTTTTTTTTATGTACTGAAATGGATGACCCATAGAGATTTCAATAACATAGATTGAATGCTTGTTCTAGAGAACCAATGAAATACTCACTCGATGTTTGAGAAGACTTTGAATATAAATTTCAACACATAATTCTATTAGTTTAGGAATAAGAATATTAGTAAAATTTCTATTGAAATGATCAATATATAGTTGGACAATGGGTTGGTGAAGATGCAGACATTGCTTGGTGAGTTCTTCACAATAACCAAGAGGATAGTAATAGTCATGGGTGATGGTTTTGAAGTGGTCATGAATTGAGGTTTATTCAAAATCCTATTACCATGGGAGGGATTGGTCTTTCTTGTGGACTTTGGAAACCATACCTTTTTGGGGATTAGTAAATCAATGTGTCTAAAAATATTTAACTTTTTTATGTGTTTCAAATGTTTAATTTAATGGATTTAGAATTGAGTAATATGACCTTGGATGGTTGTCAATAGGCTTAGTAAGTGACATGGTTGTACTAGTGTCCTGATAGGTATAACTGACCTTTTAGTATTTGATGAGTGTTGTATCAAATTGTCAATGACTACTATGTTTTTGGCCTCATTTGCATCACAATATTCTAAATATTGGAAAATTACTGTGACACAAGGAAACTAAATAATATGAAAATTCCTAAGTAGAGTAATACATGTTTTGAATTCACTAATGGTAAAGCTATCAATTTTGGACACAACATAAAATACAACATGATTTTTTTTAAAGAATGGTTGTTTATATAGTCTGATAAGAGGTAAATTGAAGTTGATTATTGTTTGTTTTCTTTGCACTATGCAATGATTTTATCTACTCTTCATAGGGGCATATATTTTTGGAATCTAATTGATAAGGTCATATTTGGGATTTGTGTGAATTTTAGGATTGTCCTTAAAGGGTAACTTGCAATATATAAGTAGTAATCTCACTGGTAAAATGTTATTTTCCATCACTAATTGTTTGAATTTTCTAGCCTTGGTTATTGAAGGATCAAGAACATTACGTATAAATCACAATATTGATTTATATTATTCATAATATTTTTTCATGTCTTATAGATAGCTTTGTAAAACACACATCATTTGATTCTTACATCTAATATTGATTTGTTTGGACCTTTCTAGAATGCCACTACTATTGTTGGCAATCCATATAAATTGTATGATGTGATTTGGATGTATTCCTAGGCTTCTATTTAAGAATAACTTGAAAATATAATTAGCACTTTCAATGGTAAAGTGTTTACTTATTTCCTATTCTATTATTGGTTGAATTTTTGAGTCTCAGATTGAATTATAGTACATGCAATGTTTGATCCTTATATTATGATTTTCATAATTGTTTGATATTTTTTAGGTGGCAAAAATATTTTTACAAAATGTACAACCTTTTGATTTTTCAATCATGGTGTAATTGACCATGGTTCTATCCATCAACTCTTCTGGTGGACTAACATGATTTATGTGTTTTTTAGGTTTAACTATTGTTTATATATGATATGATACCAAAAAAATATGTGTCTTTATAGTTTTCATATTAATTTTTATGGAATATTCTACCTATCAATCCTATTATTTGTGTAGTTTAATATTTACTTAATTCTAGTCATGTTTGTGCATATCATGATTTTGTGTTTTTTAAATTAGAACCTTCAAGATCCCATGGTCTTTTGTGCTAAAGTGTTATCTCCATATTGCATTATAGGATATCAATTCACTCAAGGACTTTCAAAAATATGTCGCTGATGCTTTGGGGTCATTATCGAAGTGTGTTTGCTTCTTTAATAATGCTATTGTACCTTTAGTGTAAGGATGAACTCCTAAAGTAACTAGCCTTTTATATATCATAGAAGGTGGACTTAATTTTTATTGTTTCCACTTTATGTAGGCTTAAATTAGAATAAAATATTTTAAGCATGAGTACCATGCAAAGGATACAAGATATCTATCTGAGGTTTATTGATATTGTTGTTTCAATTTATTTTTGTTTTCAGAGCTTTCTCAGCCTATGGTTACAAGTGCATGTGTTACTACCTTTCGTATGATTTGTGAAGATGCTTCTAGAGTTACAAATTAACCATCAAATTTGGATATTCTCATATGGATTGGAGAGGTATTAAATATAGATGGAGTTTTGGGTTCTAATATAAGATTTAAAGTATAATAGGGTCCGATCATAAAAATATTTAAATAGAACAAAGTAAAGTATCTAGAAGCACTTCGAAGTTTGCCATATATTGCCTATGGATGGGAAGGTGTTATTCAAGATGTATTGTTCATGCTTCTAAATCTATTTTCATTTTGGTGTCTTTGTAGCGTGTAGTTATATATTATATGGTCATTCTTATTATAGTGGGCAGATGGTAGAACAAAATAAATAGTTATAACATTATTCAAAAGTAACTTGTTAAAAATTCAATAATTTTTTCACAATGACCAAAAGACTACTTCTCCTATGGAAATGTTTAACATTTTTTATCTGCTATAGTTATGGTCTACAGAAAATTAATGATAGAAGCCTAGACTTCAAGTTTTATCCATCTGAGCATAAAAGGAAATTACATTAAAGTTCATTCACATCTTTGTATCTATTAGTTGTATATTATATGTTCATTCTTACCATATTGGGCATATTGTAGAACAAAATAATTATCTATGCCATTATTCAAGAATAACTTGTTAAGAATTTTATAACATTGTCACAATGATGAGAAGTTAGTTTCTCTTATGGAAATGTTTAGAATTTTTCATCTACTATATTTATGATCTACATAAAATTAATGCTAGAAGCCAAACCTTGAGATTGTATGTGTCCAAGCATAAGAGGACATCAAGGTTGTAGTTCATTCCCTAAGTTAATCATCATACAAAGCTATGATGGTTTGGAATAGACACTTGCTGGAGCTTATAACTTACAAATGACAATTGAGGTTACAGTGACAGTATTAATAAGCATAATGATTAGAGCACATACTGTTGAAATTATACAATTAATTCATCATTTTCCTTTAGTCATAGCAATGAAATATTATTCATATAGAATTAATGAAATAAGAAAGAAAGAAAGAGTTAAGAAATGATATGGAAAATATAGGCTTTGTTAAAGTCCCTCCATGTTATATTAATATCTAATACCTTCGAGAAAATTATATTTTTTGATATTCCAGAAAGAGAGATGGATTGGAAAGTGGCATGTTTCTAGGTCAATGTATTTGTTGTCCCTTTATATTTAACTTTAAGAAACAAACAATGGGTTGGATATATCCTAGTTTGGTAAGCATTATATTCAATAATCTAAGACTTGTTAGTATTACCTTGCTTAGGCTTTATCTTTATATCAATTTCTACTTGCAGGACCCAATGATTCATAATGGGGTTAAATTGTTATAGGTACAGAACAAGGAGCTTTATTTCTTGTAGAAGTTTGGTATGATTTAAATAGTAATTATTTTAATGAATTTTAACATGAGATTTTTCTTAGTTACCTCTCTAATAACATCTTAGTTATGATCACTCTTAGGGTTTGAGTTTATACTGAAATAGGCATGATCCACCTAGGGTTTTTCCACCATGTGCCCAGTTTGATCCATTTGGTCCTCTAGGTGTTCCTTGTTTTAAGCCTAATTGATTTAGTCAGTAAGTAACACATATTGAAATTCAAAAATTAATTTAAATTGATCAATTTTTTAAAGGGTATCTTAATTAACACGAACAAATCATGGCGTGCATTGGTTAAGCTTTATATCTATAGGTAAAGATATTGGCATCATTACATTGATACTAGAAATTATTTTCACTTAGTTACCTTTATATGTATTCACTATATAATGATTCTAATGTAATTTACATTCATACCTTGTTTTAGGACATATTTAATGATTCAGTGACTTGTGGCACAGGGACTTGCAGATGATTGATTTATCTTCTAGGCATTGCAACATGATAAAACATATCCTAGGTTTAATACATATTTAGTGTTTCTATATTCATGAGTTGATATAATTTTGGACTTGGCATAATAATTACCATATAGATACTTATCACCATCACTTCTAACTCAACCAAATAGAGTGTCAACATTATTTTGGTAAAGTCTATTTATTATTAGTCTTTGTAAAGATTGAAAATATAAATTTATCCTTTACATATTATAATTTTCATAAGACTCACATGGCTAGCCAATTTTTGCATCATCTTTTTATCTCATGTATATTTCTTATTATAAGAGTAAAACTATTCATGTATTTTGATCAGTTAGTGCCTCAGTATTAATTCAACATATACTTTCCTTGAGAATTAACCTTTCTAAAATTATCTATTAAATTAGTTATTTTCAATATTTTATAAAGGATAAAATATTTATTTAAAAAATTAAACATGTCATGAATATAAAATATGCACATGGTGATGCATATACTTCTGCTTCTAGCGATAATACTAAACCTCCATAATATCAGATGCTCACGGCCTCTTTAATATTTTCTCAATAAAACAAAACTTGATTTTTCCATTCATAAGCCTTATCCTTATTTCAAACATACAGTTATTATTTTGTTGTCAGAATAAATGAAACTCATATAATTCACAAATGCAATAGTCTCCGCCATATATGAACATTTTCATTTTGAAACTTGCAACTCAAAGGCAAAGGAAATAATAACAAATAGGTTGCTCTCTATACTAGATCAATAGAGTGAATAAAAAACTCAGAAAATAGTGGAAATATGTAGTAATAAATAAATACAAAGAGTAATCAAGTAAACATAGAATAAATATATGCATTAGTCTTTGCTAGATTGATTTTACAAACTCTTACAATCCATAGAGCTGTGTTGCCCACATAGTTATCAGTTATATTTTTTAAGAAGCAAATATTTGTTACTATATTCTTTTATTTTTACATATGAAAAATAGAGCATACAAAATATAGTTTAAAAACATAGCCCTGCAAGTCTCTTGAAGCCTATAGAATGAAGGGTAGAAGCAGAGGAAATATTACATGCTTGTTTTAAAAACAAAGATTTTGCTCTCCGCCATACCTAGGTAATTGTTTTAACAAAGAAAATAGTGAACATGTTATTACAATAAATAACATAATACATAGATGATGAAAACATTATAATTCCATTCATATATAAAAATAGAATTTACAGTAGGAAAAATAGTGTATAGACTATATTTTAAATAGAGTCGCTGCTCGTTGAAAAAATAGAGAACTTTTTTTTCTTCCTTTCTACTTTGCTTTGCACACATATAAAACTCAAAAAAGAACTGCAAAAATATATATCAAATATCAAATTATACATTTACAACGTAGAGGCATGGCTTGCATTGCATATTCAAAGAATGCATTAGAATGGAGACATGGGAGGATAACACTGCTACTAACTTGACTGACATCATTTTTTATTTGATAAAATCTCATTGAATCCTACATTGGAGAAGCTGGGCCATACATATAGAAAGATAGGCCATACCAATGACAACATTATCAATAGAAAATATTAATGAGAATAACATGAAGATAGGGTAAAAATAGGAGGAAGTAAAAAACAACAGTTATATTCATTAAATATAGTGGGACATCTTTAATGAATGAAGGCATGGTTGGGATTATTATTCCAACACTCCCCATTAATCATAACTACCACCATATAAGACTCCCAAATTATCTCTTAGATACTCAAAGCTTTCTTTTTCTAATGGCTTGGTCAAAATTTATAGATGCATACTGATCTTCAGTCCTAAAAAATTCCAAAAAGATTTCTCCATTGTTGATTAGTTCTCCAATGAATTGATACTTTATGTCAATATGCTTTATTATTTTATGAAGAAGTATATTCTTAGACAGTGCTATAGCTATGTTATTATCACAATAGATCTTTGTTACCTCTTCTTATTCTTTCCTGAGATTTTTCAACATTCTTCTTATCCAAACTGCATGACATGATGCATATGTGGCTGCTACATACTTTTATTCAATAGATGAGAGAGTGACTATTGGTTGTTTCATTGAAACCCATGATATTGCACCTATTTCACAAAAAAAAAACATAACCAGATGTGCTCTTCATATCATCAATGCTACTTACATAATCACTATCTATGTATATGATCTTAAACTCATTTTATGTTGAGTACTGAATACCATAGTTCCTTGTTCCACTCACATATCTGAGAATTCTCTTGCCTTATTTCCAATGAGATTCCTTTGGAGAATCAATGAACCTTGAGATAAGACTAACTACATACATTATGCTAGGACTTATGGTTGTTAAAAACATGAGGCTACTAACAAGTCTTTTATACAAAGTTGGATCAATGTTGGCTCCTTTATCATCGCTTAATTTCAATCTTGTGACAATTGGTGTTGGAGATGATTTAAAATTTGTCATATTAAACCTTTTTCAAAATGTCATTTACATACCTAGATTGGGAGATGAATATACCATTATCACTTTAGCTTACCTCATGGAAAGAAAATACTTTATGAGGCCTAAATTAGTCATTTCATACTCCTTTTTCATAGCTTCTTCGAACAAATCAATTTTCAAATCTCCCCTAAATATCAAATCATCAACATACAAGTAAAAAGTTATGATATCACCTAGATCGTTCATCTTGGTATACAATATAGGCTCAATATTGTACCTATTGAAGCCATTTTTCAAAAGATAAGAGACAATTCTGCTATACCAATCTCTTGGGGCTTGCTTGAGTCCATAGAGTGCCATCTTCAATTTATAGACTTTGTCTTCTTGACCCAAAATCTCATACCCAAGTGGCTACTCCACATAAACTTCTTCTTCAAGATAATCATTCAAAAATGCTGTTCTCACATCCATTTGGTAAACTGGCCATTTGTTTTGGGCTGCTATTAAAAGTATAGTTATCACAGTGTCTAATCGAGCTACTAGAGAAAAAATTTCATTGTAATAAACCCAGAGATGTTGTGAATATACTTTTGCCACTAGTCTTACTTTATGCTTTTGCACATCACAATTTGCATTCAACTTAGTCTTGTAAACCCACTTCACTCCTATGACATCCTTATCTTTTGGAAGACTCACTAACTCCCACATTTGATTTTTTTCGATTGCATCAATTTATTCATCCATTGCATTTACCCATTTTTCATGTTTGATAGAATCTTCATAATGAATTGGATCTTCTACTTATGAATAAAATTTAAAAAGAGAAATCACACCAGCATTATTCTCACCTTCATTTTGATCATAAATGTCTCTCAAACTTCTGATTTTTTGTCTTCTTAAGATTTCCAATGTTGGGTTTGACATATCACTTACACTAGAACTTGTGAAATGTGGACTTGATGATTGTACACCTTGATTTCCACTTATAGATGGTGTTTGTTGTACATTTGAAGGAGTGGATTCTTGAATGCATGGGGCTATACTTACACTTGATGATGGTGTCATTTATTGACCAATATGTTGGCCTTGAATGGGTGTGAAAGGATTCACATTTTATGGGGTACCTACTAGTATAAAAACTTCTCTATCTTCTTGTGTTAAGTTGGCCATAATATTGATTATTTTCTCAAAACTTCCATCCCATGCTTCATCTTCTATGAATTGCACATCTCTGTTGATTATAAATTTCATGGTTATTGGATTGTATAGTTTGTATGCCTTGGATTGATTATTATAACCAAAAAATATACACTTTTCTCCTTTGTTGTCCAATTTTCTGCTCAACTCATCTGGCACATGTGTATATGCCACACATGCAAATACTCTCATGTGAGCAACACTATGTTTTCTGTTGATCCATGCTTCTTCAGGAATCATATTTTTTACACTTTTGGCTAGACATATATTCATAATATATGTTGCAAAAGCTACGAATTCAGCCCAATATTCATTTCACAAATGTTTTTCTTTCAACATGTTTCTTTCCATTTCCATGATTGTTCTATTTTCCTTTTAGCTACCCCATTTTGTTGAGGTATGTATCTAGTTATGAATTTCTTATGAATCCCATGATCTTTGAAAAAAATTATAAATTCATTTGAAATGTATTCACCACATCTATCCATTTTTAATGTTTTGATTAAGTGCCCACTTTACTTCTCAACAAGTGTCTTGAATTGATGGAAGTAATCAAACACTTCATTCTTTTGACTTAGAAAGTAGACCCATGTTTTACTTGAATAATCATCAATAAAATTCTAAAAGTAGTAGCTTCCACCAATTGAGAGTGTTTGCATAGGTCCACACAAATCTGAATGCAAAATTTCTAGAGGTGCCTTTGCTCTCATTGACTTGTTTGTTGGAAATGTCTCTTTATGTTGTTTTCACAAGATACATGCTTCACATAGTCTTTCCAGTTTCTCTATTAATGGTAAACCCTTTACCATACTTTTCCTATTTAGTAGGTTCAAACCTGCAAAGTTGAGATGCCCAAATCTTAGGTGCAATAATCAATTTTCATCTTTTATTTCTGCATGAAAGATTGTTTGTGTGACTACTGCAACTTCTTCTTTATCCACTTGTGTGTTCATTGCGGGTTGTGCTTAAGCATATTCCAATTTCAAATCTAGATGAATCTTTAGGGGAAACATACTATTATTTTTCATTTGAACCTTTGCAATGAGTTGATTACTTGAGCATTTATCTAAAATTGTGCACTCTTTGTTTTTGAAAAACACTCTATACCCCTTTTAAATGAGTTTCCCTATGGTCATAAAATTGTGTTTTGGACCAGGCACAAAATATACATAAAAAATATACTTCTTCGCTCCTTGTTTAGTTAGAGTGTTGATGTTTCCTTTGCCCATAACTAAAACTTTATTGTCATTACTCAATGTGACATTAGATTTTACACTTTCATCTAAACTTGAGTACATTTCTAGGTTCCCTTGATGGGAATTAGCCCATATCTAGCAGTGATTCAAAAGTGCCAAAGCACAACACAGAAAATTTGGGGATCAATCAATCAACATAAAATTATATTATTTGAGAAATATTAGAACCATATAGGACTTGTCCTACAACAACTCCCCTTAGTTATAGATTGGTTATTTTAACAACTAACAACTAATATTTCATATATATCTCTTTCTTTCCTATATTAGTGTGTGTATAATAACACCTTTATTCTCTCTCATAAATATAATATGTTGACTTTAAAATATTATAACATTCCCTCTCCTAATTTGAACTCACGGATATCGGTTTTAACCGATAATACATCCAAATACAATATTAAGAGAACTTTTTAAAAAATACTCGATCATAAACTTATTTGAAGAGTTTATTATAATATAGAGACAAATTGCCTTTATAAACTTATTTGATAAACTTTTGACACAAAACACATAATAACAAAAGTTGAATAAAATTATAAAAAATGACTCAACTTTATATTTAAAAATTTAAGATGACACAAAATGACAACACTATTAACAACTAAAAAAAAAAAAAAAACTTAAAAATATAAAATATTAAAGACTTAAACATTTTTAAAAATAAAAAATAAAAACAATAAATTACAAAAATATAATTTTAACTATTCTTCTATTAGAATCTAATACCTAAACCACATACAAACCATATAAAATAAAATAAAAGATAAAAACCAAAACCTAAAAAGATAACCACAATTCAATAAACAAAAACATGATATGAAAAAGAGGAAAAAAAATAAAAATCTTCAAAACATGATACCAAAATAAATAAATAAAAAACTAAATTAAATCTTAAACATAACCTAGAATATGACACGTCGATCTAAAACTTTAAATATAAAAACAAACTTAAAACCTAAAAATAGAAAGCAAGACCTGAAAATCCGACTCAAAGATATACATGCCATAAGTAATGCCACCGTGTGGAGGACAGAGGCCGAGGATGCTGGGAGTAGGTTGTATTGGTGGTGGACGGCAAGGCAATGAGGAAGCTGTAGGTTTGTGATATGAGCATCTTGCGTGGAGGCACCAATGTCAGTGCAAGCTGAGTGAGCCATGAAAGAGGCTATGCAGAGGGAGATATCTGAGCAAAATCTAGATCTACAATGAAAGCATCGACCAGGTGGGCAATTGATTTAGATAGCTCACTAATGGTGAAAAATGCCACTTTTCAAATGCAGACAATTTGTTGTATTTGCCGAATTTTCTCAAATAATTTATGGGTTTTCTTCGCCTCTTTATAAAATTTCCAGAACATTTTGAAATTATGATTTTCTTTGAGATTTGAGATAGAAATCACAATTTGGGTGAACTTGCCAAATCAAAAATCCCTGGTGTCATTCAGTAAGATCCCCAGATCAAAAAAAATCTCCAAGAAGGAGCGGCAATATAAAAGCCACGGGTCTGCAACATTGTATGCAAATATATGCATCAATTTTTTGTAGATATTATACAGCTTGTATAAAATTTTTTTGTAGATATTATACAGCTTGTATAAAATTTGCTTGTACAACTCTATGTAAAATATTGTATAGCCGTGTATACAAATTTACATAATATATAATATTATTATTTTTTGATTTTTTTAATGCAGACGAAGGACAAAATGGTGTGAAAAAAAAAGTGGATAGAGGTGAACAAAATGGAAAGAGAAGAAGAATGGAAATAGATGATGGGGTTGCATGTGGTCTGCACTACTAAACCAGTGGTGATATGCAAGAAGATTGAACAAACACAATGATGGCATTTGTTCATGGTCTGCATAGCATAGCCATAGTGTTTATGTGATAAAATAATGAATGGACTAAGCACTATGCTCAGAGAGGCTGGATATCTGCTCTGATACCACTAATGGGAATTAACCCATATCTAAGAGTGATTCGGAAGTTCCAAAGCACAACACAAAAACTTTAGGGATCAATCAATCAACATAAAATTATATCATATGAAAAATATTATAACTATATAGGACTTGTCTTATAACAACTCTCCTTAGTTATAGATTGGTTGTTTTAACAACTAACAGCCAATATTTCATATATATATGTATATGTATATGTATATGTACATATGTACACACACACGCGCACACACACACACACACACACACACACACACACACACACACACACACACACACACATGTATATATATCTTTCTTTCCTATATTAGTGTGTTGATAATAAGACCTTTATTCTCTCTCTTATATATAATATGTTCAAATTAAAATGTCCTAACATACCTGTCATGTGATTGTTACAACCTGAGTCTAAAAACCATACATATTTTTCATTTTCTTGTGCTACATTGCATGCTAAAAACATAGTGCTTTGCTCTAATATTTGGTTTTGATTTTATTTTGTTAGATTTTCTTCATCTGATGAGAGTTTCACAATTGGTTGCTTTTTTTATGCCCAAGAGATAGCATCAGATCCAAGATGGAAAATGTATCTGAAAGTGCTCTTCCTATCATCGAAGATACCTCCCCAATCATTATCCATATATCCAATCAGTTTGTAGTCATTTGAAGATGTATATAAAATCCCAAATCTCTTTGATCGAAATATATACCTTAAAATTATTTTTTTCCTTTCCAATGTGATTCCTTTGGTTTGTCCATGAATTTAGAAATGAGACTAACCACATACATGATATCTAGTTTTGTGGCGGTTAGATACATAAGGCTGCTAACTAATATTTTAAATAAAGTTGCATTAACACTAGGACTTTTATCATCCTTGCTAAGTTTTAAACTCAATGCAACAAATGTATGGGATGGATTCACTTTTGTCATTTTGATTCTCTTCAACAAGTCACTAGCATATTTACTTTGACATATAAAAATTCCTTTATCACTTTGACTTACCTCTATCCCAAGAAAATATCTCATAAGCCCCAAATTAGTCATATCAAATTCACTTTCCATGGCTGCCTTGAATGAGTTAATTGACATAGTACCTGTGAATATCCAATCATTTACATACAAAAAAACTATCAAAATTTTCCCTTGATTATTCACCTTCACATACAAGGTAGGTTCATTTCCACATCTATTGAACCTATTTTTCATGAAATAAGAATCTATTGTACCATACCAAGCTCTAGGAGCTTGATTCAAACCACATAGTGCCTTTTTCAGCTTGTATACCTTATGTTTTTATCCTCAAATTTCACAACCAATAAGTTATTTTATGTACACTTATTCTTCCAAAATTCCATTTAAGAAAGCTGATTTTACATCCATTTGCTAAAACTTCCAATTATTTTAGGTTGTTATAGGTAAGACCATTCTAATGGTATCCAATCTTGCCACATGTGAAAATGCTTCATTGTAGTCTATGTCAGGTTGTTGTGTGAAGCCTTTACTACTAGTCTTGCCTTTTGTTTATATACTATTACATAAAAATTATACTCTATCTTATAAACCCACTTAACTCCAATCACATCCTTGCCTTTAGGAATCTCTACTAAATCACAAGCTTGATTTTTTTTTTAATTGATTGAATTTTATCATCCATTGCTTCAATCCAATTATCATCTGTAATTGCTCCTTTAAAATAAATTGGATCAAACTGTGTTAAGAATGCAAAATTAGAATAAAAATCAACAATTTCAGCCTCTTGTATTTCACATAAATCTCCTTTAGACTGTGTGTCTTCTTTGAAGTGTTTATAGACCCTGATCTTAATGAAGTAAGTGTTGGATTAGAAGACTCACTGATATTATTACTTGCTAGAGTAGTTGGATTTCAAGTGGTAGGTTCCTTAAAGAGTGTTTTAAGAATATTTAATTGTGTAGTAGGATTCACACCTTGAATTTTAGTCTCTTCATTCTCTTCTGGAACATTATCTATAATAGTTGTTGTTTTGTCTATGATGCCATCCCATGCTTCTTTAACAAACTCAACATCATAACTTATTATCACCTTCTTTGTAATAGGATTGTATAGCTTATATGCCTTGGATTATTCACTATATCCCATAAATAGGCACTTGTCTCCTCTATCATCTAGTTTCTTTCTCATATCTTGAGGTATCAAGGAGTATGCCACACATCCAAAACCTCTCAAATGTGCGATATTATGATTCATCTACTTTCTTTCTTCCAATATTTTATTTATCACTAATTTTGTTAGACATCTATTTAATATGTATACCGAACATGTAACCGCTTCGCCTCAATACTCATTTGATTGTTGTTTGGCTTTTATCAAACTTCGTGCCATTTCCATAGTTGTTCTATTATTTCTCTTAGATACTCCATTTTTTTAGGAATATACCTTCTTGTAAATTATTTCCTTATGCCATTTTCCTTAAAAAAAAATTGAAAGTCATTTGATATGTATTCACCACCTCTATCAGTTCTCAATATTTTGATATAATGTCCACTTTCTTTCTCAAATTTTGCCTTGAACTCTTTAAAAACAAAAAGTACATCTGATTTATATTTCAAAAAATAGACCTAAACTTTCTTTCTGAAATCATCAATAAATGTCAGGAAATAAAGACTTACACTTATGGATGGTGTTTGCATCAGTCCACAAAGATATTAATGGACTATCTCAAGTGGTTACCTTTCCCTATAAGATTTATCAACTGAAAATTTATGCCTATGTTGCTTTGAAAGTATATAGATCTCACATTTTATCTTAAGTGGCTCTATTGATGACAATCCATACACCATTCTTTTCCTATATAATAGTTGTAATCCTTTGAAGTTTAAATTTCCAATTCCCCAATGCCATATCAAATATTTATTTTTGTATGAATCTTTGAAATCTAATTAAGAAACATTTTGCAATCCTTAAGGCTCAAAGAATAGTTTACTTTGGAATCTAACAGGAAACATCCTATTTTTTATCGTTTCAACTTTTGCAAACAACCTATTATTTGGTTTCTTGTCTAAAATTACACATTAACCATTTTCAAAGTATATTCTATACTCTTTTTGCACTAATCACCCAATGTTTATTAGATTATACATCAGGGATATACTTCTCACCTTTTTTAGTTCTTATGTTAATTGACCCTTTTCCCATTACTGATACTCAATGATCATTGGCCACATTTACCTCTAATTTTAATGAATCATCTATTGTTATAAACATCCCGTTACTCATACTAATGTGATTGCTACATCCACTATCTAGAAACCATACCTCCTTAGAACTCTCTTGTGTTACTGTAGACACCAAAATCGTGTCTATTCTTTAGTCATCCTCCCCCTTGGTCCCCTTGGTCCACTTCTATACATTTCTAACCCACATACTTATTAATTTAAAATAAATTAATTATTTTAAATTAATAACACACCTTGACACATCACCCATGACACCTCACCCCACCTTGGATACCTCTCCTTGGATACCTCTCCTTAGATGCCTCCATCACCCCATGCCAAATATTAATTACTTAGACACCATTTCAACCCTCCCAATAACCTCTTACGCTCATTTAATCCACCTTTGGACCATTTTCCAATGACAATTAGACCTAGTATTTAGAAGAATGGGAAAAAAAGCTAAAAATAGCCTCTTTTTCCATTTTTTAGCCGCTGACATCGGTCAGTAGTCGGCCGACGCCAGTGGTATCACCGACGTCGGTTCCTTTAAAACTAAATTTTAGCTTTTGTTGACCCCCCCCTGTGAACATGAATTATCTTGCTCCAGGTTCCAAGTTCTCTTACTCCTCGAATTCTTACAGACACAGCATCTCAACAACATTCTCTAAGCTTAGAGGTTCTGCATCAGTCATTCCATACTAGATCAAAGGTTGCATGAAATCTCCCACATCAACCATAACAGATACAGGCCTTCTGCACTTTTGGTTCTCTACAAGAGCTAAGTATTTCTACTGATTTTTATTTCAGTGCTCTTAGGATACATTAGCAATCAACCCATTGTCCATTTTTAAGCACTGTTGACACAACCCAATATATTCTTCCTAGAGACGCTGAAAAGCCTTCTCTCATCCTTATCTCCCTCTCACCCCTGTCCTCTATCTAGTCCCTCTTTCAGGGCACACTCTCTACCCTGAAAACCTAGCTCAAACCATTAAAAATCCCACAGACATCCCAAACCATTCTGTTGACCACAGATAGACCAGAAAACCTGTCTCGAGCTCATTACCCCCCACTGACATTGGCATCCAGGCCCATTGCCCCTACCGACGCTGACAGCCCAACCGATGTCAGCAACCTTAACCGACCAGTGCCAATAGAATAACTGATGTCAGCAACTGTGGAGACTGACAACAAAGTATAGGTATGCATTTATCTTTATTTCCTTTGTTTAGTCTTTCACCATTTCTCTTTCTAGAAATATTCTTTTTATCAACTAGTGGACTGTCACCCCTCTAGGAAGTCTTTACACTTCTGGGATCAATCTTTTGCTTGGCAGTCCACCACCTATCTATCTAACAATTTCCTTGTTTAAGTCTTTCTTATCTACAGGTGTCATTCTCCATAGCCAAAGATGAGCTCCTTCAATCATCTGGATACAGTGCGCAGACTTCATTTGGGTATCATCTGACCCTTGACCCTTATCTCATAGTTTCTTTCATCCTCTGAATTTAAAATAACAAAAATAGTTAGAAACATTCTGGTACGCCTGGTGGGACCCTAGAATTTTCCTTGGGTTCATACTTTTTCTTCTAAAAGCAAACTTTTCATATAGGTGCATTAGGTCTCTTCTTGCATCCTTTCCTTCTATCTCTTTCGAAAAGACACCATCAGCAAAGTTAAAAATAATCCTTCTTTTTCTTTCTCTCCTACATCTTAGGGTAGTGAAATTCATACTCTTCAACCTTTTCTCCACTTGTCTGCATCCGAACACACATTTCAATTTGGGCTTAAAATCTATTGCATCTCATTTTTACTTGAATGCATATTTAGTCCACTCATCTAGTAATTAAACCGCATTATGAATAAAGTGTAGTCCACATATGTTACACATACAAACCACTATCACAATCAAACATCTAAACATACCTGAGATAAGGTCTGACTAGGATTTCATCACCTAGTGGATACCTTGCCCTCCCTGGTAATCCTACTTGGACTTCACTACTAAGGGGAGAGCCCACTCTGTTCTCTGGCAGAGTATAAACTCTAGGGGAAGTATATACTGCCTAAGCGACCCAGCTTATTTCTAGGCTCATGAAGTGAGGGGAGCTAACTCCTTAGCACCAGGCCACGTACGGAACCTAATACAGATCTTAAGCACCAAAACTAATCTCAAACCAAACTTAGACTACTTATTCTATGACCCATTCTAAAAGCCAACTTCCCAAACACACTCTAAGGCATAAGCCAATATGACTCTAAAAATTTATTCTTAGGAATTTAACGTTTAGCGTCTGCTTGTATTCATCTTCTTTTCTATTCTTATTTGGTTATTTAAACTAGCAAGGACGTATTATCTTACCTTGAATGGTTTTGACATGTAGTCAAACCAAAACTCTTGTTGACCTCACAAGGCAACAACCACTCCCACCTTTGCCCTCTATAACAAGTCCTCTAATGGAGTATCATTCAGAGATTGAATGAACTCCTATCCAACCAACCCCGACTCAGCCCCCTATTGTCCCTGAAGGGGACCAAGACTTTGAAAGGTTCCTTGACCTCAATGTCAAGGCCCTTCAACACTATCTCGTGAGACGTTGAACATGAGACTCTTTAGGTAACCCAATTTATGGGATGCCAACCTCCTTAGTTGAGATGACAACCATATCAACAACATCTATAATTCAACCCATAGACACCCAGGGCATCACCTCAGCTAATAACCTACCCATGACTAATCTTTAAAGTGTGGCTTCTCCTTCTATTTATGGACCCACTTCCATTGGGGCTTTGGCCCCCCATCAATCACAAACTATTCAACAAAGTTCTACGCTGTTCCAAAACCTAGTTGTCTCCATCCCACCTACTCTTGCACCCATCAATACAAGGGTGGTTACTCATCCTTTGGCTAGTGTTGCCACCATCCAACCACCTCTGGCGACATCAAGCCAAGTTATGCCTCCTAGCTTCATGACACAACCACCCTTGGCTTCCACATCAATCCCTATGACTAGTTACCAATATGTTGCACCTATACAAGTGCAACCAACTACGTCATACACCCCTCCTAATACCTTCCAAGTGCCTTACAACCTAGGAGGTGCCCCACTTGCAAATCTGTCAACCGATCTAATCAAAATGTTGATGGACAAAATGTCTAATCTTGAGACATCCGTTTCGGATTCAAGAAATGTTCTTTCATATGAACAAATTTATAATGAACCCATTCATCCCTCAGTCCCAATCCAACCGTATCCTATTTAGTGGGAACTTCCCAAGTTTACTCGCTTTCAGAGTAAGGAAGACCCACAGCAACATCTACAAGCATTTAGATATGCTTATTACCTTATAGCACATGATGATACATTATTGCTATGCATATTTCCCATGTCACTTTTTGGTGCTACCCTTGATTGGTATAACTCTATTACCAGTCACTCTCTTTTCACATTCAC
This sequence comes from Torreya grandis, assembly GCA_037957365.1. Classification (NCBI taxonomy): domain Eukaryota; kingdom Viridiplantae; phylum Streptophyta; class Pinopsida; order Cupressales; family Taxaceae; genus Torreya; species Torreya grandis. The sequence continues at coordinate 929,774 of JARHVA010002309.1, read as the reverse complement.
CTAGCTAGTTCAACTTTTCCTTGACCACTGTTCGATCAATATCACCAAAAAGGTTTCAATCACAGACCTATACTCTATCAGATAGTTTGACGATGAATCAATAGCCAATTTTGTTGCCCATTGGAGAGGCTTAATCAACCAACTCTCATTTTCTTTACCTCAACCTGAGATCATCAAGCTCTTTTCCCAAGCGTGTGCCAAACATATTTCATCTACTCTGTGGGTCCAAACATTCTGCACATTTGACGAAGCTTTCACTATGGCTAAGAAGCTTGAACTATATGCCTTCGAGGAAAATAAAGTCAAATTATGGAGTAAAAACCCCAATGCCAAATCAAATGACTCTTCCTCCAAATCTTCTTCCTCTAATCCCAAATCTAAGGGATCAACAAATGCTATAGTCATTTGACCATCATCTTCAACAACAACCAACCAATCCGAACCATTCACATCTCAAAGTATCACATGAAAATTCCAACAATGATACATGCAGCATCAGTATACTCTAATAGGAGAATCATATGCATCTATGTTGGATAAACTTGTCAAATAAGGAGTCTTCAATCTCCCCCAAATTTGACCACCCCCTCAATTCGATCCCTCGCGTGCCATCCCTGCATGGTACAGGGAGAATGACTTCTGTAATTATCACCGTGTCAAAGGCCATGAAACAGACAATTGTAAGACCCTCAAGAACATCATTCAGGACATGCTAGATAAAGGTGATCTTGTCTTGGATAACTTGAATGCACCACCCAATCAAAACATAGACATCTTTAAACAACTTTTTCCTAACCATCCCCCTAGCCAAAACAATATCCAGACCATGGCCGATGACTCTCAAGAGCGTAATATACGCACAGTCAACATGGTCTCTCCTCTTGTGCCTGACCAACCTCTCTCATAGACTGAAGAGGTTAATCAACCCATTGGTCCTTCACAGGAGGAAGAGTCTTCTTCTCCTATTATTCCATCACAGGGAGATGAACCTTCTTCTCCTATTAGTTCTCTATCGACTACCCTCATATTGAAGAATGCTTTGACCATACCGACACCACTAGCCCCACCTTCATCCTTCTTGCTACCAATGGAAAAATCTACCCTTCCTACTCCTCAACCACAAGCAGAAGGCACAATCATCCCTACCCTTTATCCTCTTGAGGAGTCACATTCTCTGATTCCTTCACCAAGAGAAGAACCTGTCTCTTCACCTTCTTCAACCAAAGACAATCTAGTTATGACTCCCCCATGCCTTGGGTCTGAGATCACTGCATCTAACACATTTTTGGTCTCGTAACCACCCAAATCTCCTAAAGAACCAAAGCCTCATCTGACATCTTCCCAACCATTCTCTCAATTATTGGAGAAATTAGGACTTCTCCATTCGAAGAAATTAGAGCATGAGGCATTATGGGAGTGACTCAAAGCTCCTCACCTCACACATCCCGTCTCATCTCGTGCTGTTGACCCTCCTGTGACAAAATCTCTAAAAGTTTCCAACAAGGACCAGACTTCTACTTCCAAACCTTCAAAAGTACAACCATCCACATCAGGACCTAAACCTTCACAAACATCCACCAAATCAAAACCGATTAAATCCCTCGGTGTTCCCCCAATAACTAACCTCAATCACCCGCAAGTGAAGGTAGACTTGAACCTTGCCTCACCTAATAGTAGTCCTTAAACCAAACTAAAGAAGGCTGCTAAACCACGTTGGTGAACTCCTCCACCATCATCATTTCCCTCCATTTTGGGCCCTCATCTTTCTACCATAATAGGAGCGCTCCCTACTCCAACCCCTAACCAAAACAAGTTGCCTCCACTACTCTCTTTACCCACCACAAGCCTACCTCCTCTAAAGAATTCGGCACCCCTCACAAAAAAAGTGTCGTCTACGCAAGTGGCCACACCACCAACCCAAAAGGTGGTATGGAAGTCTCCTTCAACACCTCTTAAGCAAAATTCATCAACACCTAGTGCATCAACAAGCACGAACCCTTTAGTGGGTTCATATGCTTTGATATTGCACCGACTTTTGCAAACTTCTATCATAACCCTTCCACCTATTAAACCATTTCAACTTTTCAAGTCAAAACCTTCCTGATTCGATGATACTAAAATTTACCTATATCATTACACACTGGGACATGATACCGCAAATTGTTGTGCCCTCAAGGTTGTCATTCGCCAATACATGGAAAAAGACACCCTTCTTCTTGAGGACGCTATCGACAGACCTCTTACACCTTCCCATATCTCTCAAAATTCCTCACCCTCATCAGCATCTCATCAACAAACTATATTCCCTTCACCTTCTCTACCCCCTCTCTTTGAAATTAACACCATCCACATAGACACTAGGTCACAAAAGGATAAAACAAAAGAAAAAGCTACTATTCCTTAGACCTACCCATTTGTCAAACCACCTCAACCATCCAAACTCAAGATCTCTATCCTGGGTACATCCCAACCCACTTCTTCAGGGGCAATCCATGATTCTATGGTGAAACAGCTTCACCAAACGCTTGTGAAAATGACCTTATATGACCTCATCTAAAGCTCTCCCCAACATCGTCAAACTCTAAACAGAGCCTTATAGGCAGTGGAGGTCCAACTCGAGGACCCCCAACCACTAGCTACCCTAGTCTAATCATTATCCCCCATCACCTCTATTACTTTCAATGATTCTAAAATTCCTACCTCTAACTCGGAAGATCAGGACGCTGCCCTTTTCATCACAGTCTACGTTGATCGAACTCGCATCAAGTGAGTTATAATTGATGGGGGTGCTAGCATTAATATCATTTCCACCCATGCCTATGACCAATTAGCCCTCCCAAAGAATTACATATCAAAAATTGACGCAATCCTTCGATCCTTTAATGACACCACTGCCACCACTATTGGCACCGTCGTCTTACATATTCATGTTGGTCCACGAATAGTCCCAGAGCTCTTCTACATCATCGAGGGAGAGTTCCAATACAACATGTTATTAGGATGACCTTAGATCCGTGTTATAGCTTGTGTCCCTTCTACACTACACCATTGTGTCAAATTTAAACATGACGGTCAAGTCCATGTCATTCCCATAGACCCATCCCCTTTCAAGACATGCAACACAACCTATCGACCAAATGATGTTCTCATTCATCTCAAGACATCGACCCAAACACTACCTCCATCCATAGAAGCTTCAACCAGTACACAACTGATGATTACACCTACACCACCTCCTCAAGTGACAATAAAAGACCCTATGAAAGATATCTTCCAATGACTTTTACTTGGGGAGTATCGTTTACTCACCTTAGACATGTTCCAGACTCCTCAAGAGTATGGACAACTTCATCACAGTCCTAACTATGACCATCGAATCAAAATGGTCATCCCTTATGGTCCTCTAAATCTTTAAACGAATCTCATCTGTGGGGGGCTAGATCGAGCCCCCACTGATGGGAATCCTCTTTCTTCACCTCAACTATTCACATCTGACCTCTCTTTTCTTGGAAATCTAGACCTTGCTCATACCTATCTTTATAGGTGTGCATGGAAAGGTTTTGGCTTCGGGCGCTACGAACAAGGCTCCCACCTATCTGTCGAACCACCAAATGATGAGGCCATAATGAACGCTAAGAAGCGACATGGCCTGGGTTTTGAAGAACCTACTGAAGCTTCTAAAAACCCTTGCCTCGAACCTATCATAGACCAGGCACCTCCAAACTTGCCTATTCCCCCATCTTTACCTACAGATTCGGTGGTTTCCATCCCTCCTAATTTTTTATGCATAAACACCATCCACTTGGAACCCCTAACCTATCAACTAAGCAGGGTATCCAGGTCTCTCCCTCTCATTTATCCCAACATGATAGATGATGAATCTGCAACCATCAACATTGTCCAATGCATAGACAAGGATGCCATTCTCACCTACATGGGTGCCGATGACTCTTTCATTCAATGCTCCCTTCCTTCTAAAACACATGTTATGTTAAATAAATCGACCATTGACACTAACCTTCCATCTTTTGATGTCCCTCACGTCTTAAAGATTGGTCAATCTTTAGACGCCTAGGAACAGATCAACTACACTAAATTCCTTTCAGACCATAGCAAAGCCTTTGCTTGGACCTATAGCGACATGCCTAGCATTGACCCTAACATTTCCATTCATAACATCGTCACAAACCTGGAGGCTAAGCCTTTCAAGCAAAAGCTTCACAAGATACATCCTCGAGTAGCCCTCCTTGTCAAAGAAGAACTTCAACATCTTCTCTCTGTCTCTTTTATCCAACCCATTGATTATCCACAATGGGTGTCCAACATCATCCCTATCACCAAAGAAACTGGGGGGATCTGGATCTTCACTGACTATTATGACCTTAACTTGGCTTGCCTAAAAGATGATTTTAATCTCCCCAACATCAACCAACTTGTTGATCTTACAGCTGATCATGAGATGCTATCACTCATGGATGGGTTTTCAGGATATAACTAGATCCTAATTGTGCCAAAATATCAACACAAGACTACCTTCATCACCCCATGGGATACTTTCTACTATAGGGTCATGTCTTTTGGCCTGACGAATGCAGGCACTACATATCGATGTGCCATGACTTACATCTTTCACGATCTCCTCCACAAAATCATGGAGGACTATGTGGATGACTTACTAGGCAAACTTAAGCTTCATTGTGACCATTTAACCATCCTCAAGATAATCTTCACTCGCCTTCTTTAGTATAATGTTCACCTTAACCCCAAGAAATATGTCTTTAGGGTTCTCTAAGGGAAGCTCCTGGGTTTCATCATTTCTCTCCATGGCATTGAGATAGATCCCGCTAAAATTTGAGCTATACTCAAAATGCTGCCACTGACCAATCTAAAACAACTTTGCAGTCTACAAGGGAAGCTCCAATCCATTCATCGCTTCATCTCACAGCTTTTCGACTGATGTCAACCCTTCCATCACCTCCTCAAGAAGGATGTCTCCTTTAATTGGGATAAGGATTGCCAAGACAACCACCAGTCCTTATTCCACCTAAAGAAGACCAACCCTTTTACCTCTACATCTCAGCAACAAACCATTTGTTAGGTTCCATGATCGCGCATCGAGATGAGCAACACCATGAGAAAGTGGTTTACTACATAAGCTGAACACTCGTCGACTATGAAACTCAGTATACTCATACTGAGAAACTCAGTTTGGCATTAGTCTTCACTACTACCAAACTCCATCATTATCTTCTCAATCACAAGACCTATGTCATCACTCACACTGACCCTCTCAAATATATGCATTCCAAGCCATACCAAAACCAACGTATGGCTCGTTGGCTCATGCTTCTTGCTGAGTTTGACTTGGAATTCATCTAGCAAAAATATATAAAGGGGTAAACAATCACTGACCAACTAGCAGATGCCCCTCCTTGATAACCAACCTTCTCATTGCGAATTCTTCGATGAATTTATCACCACATTATCCACTAATGACACATTCTATCAAATGAAAATGTTCTTCGATAGCTCCAAATGTCAACTCAGTGGGGGTGCAGGGGTCATTCTCATTTCACACGAGGGTGAACCCATGCCCCTGTCTTTCAAGCTTGACTTTGAATGTACCAATAATATGGCTGAATATGAAGCCTTAATTTTAGGACTTCAAACCGCTCTTTCTTTAAGCATCAAGACCATCAACATCTTCGGTGACTCACAACTTGTCGTCAATCAAATCAACGGTTCATATCTTTGTAAGAATGAAATTTTCCAAAGGTACAAACACTATGTTGACACTCTGCTAGAATCTTTTGACTATTACCTCTTGCAAACTGTTCCTCGATCTATGAATAGGTTTTCTGATACTATGGCTTCTCTCGCCTCCCATATTCCATCCTCATCATCTTCATCAAGAATTTATGTTACGATGCATCATGTGTCATTGCCTTCATATATTTCTACTAACATCAACCTCATCAACACCATCGACTCTAGTCCATAGGATGTTTGGTATAAACAACTCATGGACTACTTAACTCATTCTATCATCCCTCCCAATCTCTCTAGCAATGCACAATGGGCTTTCATCAAAATCATGGCTTGATATACCATGCTAGGGGGTCTTCTCTACAAAAAAGGTTTCGACGGCCTCCTTCTTACATGTCTAGCCTCCACTAAAGCATCTCATGCCATTAAACAAGTCCACAATGGGATTTGTGGTGGACACTTCAGTGGTAACTCAGTTGCCAAGCGCATCCTTCACCTGGGCTATTATTAGCCTACTCTTCACCAAGACTGTAGCGACTATGTTTGGCATTGCATTAAATTCCAGTAGCCCGCTAACTTGCATCATGCCCCTAGCCACAATCTATAAGTCACTCAAGATTTTTGGCCCTTTTCACAATGGGGCTTAGATCTAATTGGTGATATTAACCCTCACTCATCTCTTTGACATCAGTCCATTATCACCGCAATTGAGTACTTCACTAAATAGGTGGAAGTTATTCCTTTCATCTCCATAAAGGCTGACAAAATTTTTGACTTTATCAACACCCACATCATCTGTCGTTTCAGTGTACCTCACAAAATCATCACTGATAATAGCAAATCATTCAAAAATAAAACTATCTAAAAACTTTGTGACTCATTTGGCATCAAGCTCAGCTTCTCCTCGCCTTACTACCCACAAGTAAATGGGCAGGATGAGGCTTCCAACAAAATCTTAACCAAAATTCTAATGAAGGTGGTCAATGACACTGGAAGGGATTGGCACATTCACATTCCCTTCACTTTGTGGGCCTACTGCACTAGCATCTGAACCCCTACGAGTGCTACACATTTCTCTTTAGTGTATAGAATAGAGGCTTTCTTACCTCTTGAAGTACAGATCTTGTCTTTGCACATCTCTTTGCATGACATTCTTTCTAACGATGACTTTCACCATGATCGATTAGCTCAACTTGAGTTACTTGACAAATGTCATCTTGTTGCCCTCAACCATCTCCATGTCTATCAAAATTGCATCAAATGTGCCTATGACAAGAATCTGAGAGAATGAGATTTCAAAATTGGAGACCTCATCCTCAAAGAAAACCAACATGTGACTAACATGGAAAGAAGTAAACGAGGCAAGTTTGCTCCTAATTGGCTCAGACCTTACATCATAATGCACAAGTATGGGTCAGAGACTTATTGTTTGTCCTCTCTTGAAGGACGACTAAAACCTGAGCCCCTTAATGCCTTGCATCTACGACCATTCTACTGTTAATCTAGTACTCATTCTCTCAACATTTAACTTGAGCTTGTCCCTTGACTAATCTCTATCATCTTAATCCCCACTCCTTTCAACCTTGTTCCCCTAAGCAAACACTATGTAACCCTTTTATAAAGTATGAATGCTTTGTCCTAATAAAGGGGAGCCCTTAAAATTCTATAGTCTTGTCCATGACTAAAAAATTCTGTCAAAAATAAATTGGGATGTCAAAATATCAAAAGGTCATAAATTTTAAATGTAGACTACTTCCTCGAAGGACAGCTACATCATCATTGTTGTAGCTAATAGACTGCTCCCTCGAAGGATAGCTATTCAAAGCCCTCAAAAATATATAAAGCAAAAATATAGACCACTCCCTCGAAGGATGGCTATGCCTAAAAGTCTTGCTACAAACAACACTCTCTTATAAGCTTTCCGCATCGATCAACTTCATGAATGACCATAAAACAAAATGACATCCCTACATAGACTTCCCGCATTGATCAGTGTACAAAAAAAAAAGGGTCATGGACTTGACTTGTAGTCGTTCTTAGGGTCTCCTATAAGAAGGGGCAAAGTTATCCCTAATAAAAATGGGTTACCCTATCCTAACATATCACATCACCTACTCAAGGGATTTTGAGCTCATTTTAATGTCAAAGTGATTCGATTACTTCTCTAACACAACCAATGGTTAACAATGTAATACATGAATGGGGCTTTTGTTTCAAAAACCCCTACCTATGCTATCATTATGGTCCTTGTCAATGAAAGGGCAAAAACTTCCTTTCACTTCCTACATACCTTTGTCACATGCAAACCAATCATTTGCTACCCAACCAAACCTTTTGCCGACCACTAACATTTTTATAGCCTATTCACACTAGTTTCTATGGAAACTAATACACATGGAAATTATCGACCACGTAATTTATGTCAAGCATAAACCATTACTTACTGAAGCATAAATAGACTCATTTCATTTTTAGCATACATCCATCACCCAATATGAAAAAATTACTAGGGATGAAAAAAACCAACCAATGTTATAGAATACACCGTTACACAATATGGAAAAGGTTGTAACATCATCTTACCCTCGTCATTTCAAGCATGTACCATTAGACATATGGGAAGTGCTAAACTATTATCATGACCAAACCAACCTCTTTTCCACTTTGACCCTTCCTCCCTTTTTGGGAGAACTACATTGCCTTGAGGCCCTAACAACCAGGGCTATGTAGGCAGCACTCAGTTGACATGGGGTCTTCTGAGGTTAGCTCGGCCATTCCTTCATCACATTCCTTCATCACAACCAATCACATATTCCTATAACCATTAATATTATCATGCCAATCACATTAGTTTCTATGAAAAAAAATCCACATGGAAACTAACAACCAAAATGCAAATCAATGTTACAACATACATCATTGCGCCATAATGAAAAAGTCATGACATAATCACTGTCATCATTAGCATCATCATAAAACGTCATCATCATAATCATTAGCATCATCATAAAACATCATCACATTAATCATTCACATTATCATAATCATTAACATCATCACATTAAGCATTCACATCATTTATAATTATTAAACATAGCATAATCATCCACAACATCATAATTATTCATCATCATAAACATCATATCAAAGCATGCATCATTAAACATATAAATTTTTTTGAAAACATTAACATCTAAAACATTTCCATAACACATCAATAGTCAAGATCTCATCATATATATCATCAATGTTTTACAATACAACAATCTGTGTCTCTCTCAAAAAAAAATAATATAGTACATCTCGCATCAATAGCTCGCAGGTTGGTATATACATCATGACAAAATTTGGCCTCAAGGCTGTGGCTATGGTGGTGGTGGTGGCAGTCATGAAAACACTGTATCATCTTCACCCTCTGATCTACGTTGTCTACGAGAACCTAAAGTAGTCGCACATGACACAGATCTCAACTAGCTCTGCTCTACCCTCATCTCTGAGTATCACTGTATTTGAGGGAACCCCCTAATGGCCCCCTCATAATAAGTGATCTAGTTCAGTGTAGTATTGTACCTAGAAATAGGTACAGTCTGCAGTGGACCCATCAACCCTGCTGCCGCACCCTGCACTGACCCCTAAAGCTGTGAATGAGCTGGCTGCACTGATGCTGACTGTGCTAGCTCCTGAGCTGGCTACTGAGGTGGATGCTGAATAGGGCCCTGCCCTCCAAAAACTTGCTCTACCAAAGCTTGTGCCTAGGCTACAGCCAACTGCCCCTTCAAAATGGTGACTTGCCTTGTCAAATCAGCCACATGACCTGTCAAACTTGCCACCTAGCCTGTCAAAACTGTGACTTGACCCTGCAAAATGGTCACCTATCCTCAGGCTGTATCCCTCTCTTGGATCACAACATCCCTCTCCTATTGGGCTGTGTCTTTATCCCTGGTAACTGCCTGTAGATCAAGCTTTGGCCCTCTCTACACCCCAGCGTACTGCCCTGCCCACCATGCCGAGTAAGCCTCTGTACATTCTAGATCTGCTATCCCAAGACTTACTGTCAACTCCTCAAAATTGGGCCCCTTTGTCTCTTATAGTAGTGGGAGCGGTGCCTCAATGTCATCTTACCTGTACAATGGAAAGGAAGGTGACACATCCTATAACAACCCAAACTGGCACTACACTCTCTCCACTAGCACCCTCTCGAGCTCGTCAGCTTGTCTGCCCCTGACCCATCTCAAGCTCTACACTCTAACTAGCTGCTCTACCTAGTCCCTGAAGGCTGGGTACACTAGGTATAGTCTCCAAATGATGTCTACAAGGATCAGGGCCTCTAGTACCCCTCTATAGTAGTTGATATCTCTAACTACTCTATCCATGTGCATTTGTGCCATGACCTTGTGCCATCACCTAAACCTGACCCTGAAGCCGGCCTGAATCACCACTAGAAGGCTAAGAGGTCGCATGACCACAATGTGCTCATACGCCCAGCAATGCAAGAGGTGGCCTATGCACAAGCTATACCATCACCACCGATTGATACCCCAGAACTCTCTGTACACTTGGGCTAAAAAGTCAGGTGCCCAGGCAAACACTGTCTGTGTCTCAATCATCTCTGTCAAAACTCTGGTCTTAACAAGTAAAAACCTGCCTCCCTCTACATCAGGTAGCGCATAGACTGTGATGCTGATCATCATCAGGATGGCCAACCAATTTGTATCCTCATAAGTAGCATACAAATGCTCATATACAAAATTGGCTGAGTGGTAGCTCCTCTCAGCCATGTGCTCTCCAAACAGCATAACCATTTGAATGTCATGCACCTGTCTTGAGCATGCATATAACTCTACTCCATGCACCAATAGCTACAAGATTTGGTACACATCCTTGATAGTGACGATCATCTCTCTTATCAGTAAGTGGAAGGTGTTAGTGGAGTGATCCCACCACTCGATCAGAGCCACCATCAGACTCACATCCCTAGCCACTCGGTAGTATCACTGAAGCTTGCCTAGTCCCACTACAGTCATCTGGGCCAACTCCTCCCTAGTGACGTCTCGACGCAACCACATTAGTAACATTGACAGCTGATCCCACAACATCAATGTCTGCCTCACTTGCATCCAACCAACGCACACAAACTCATGTTAACAAATAACTACCAATCTCCATGACTCTTCTTCTCTTTTGGGAGAACTATATTGGCCTGAGGCCCTAATGATCGGGGCTATGTAGGTAGCACTCAGTTGACATGCGATCTCCTAAGGTTAGCTTAGACACTTTCCCTTTCATCTACTTAATTGACCATCTACCTCCCCCTATATGTGTATCTTGACACTTGAGAAACCCTTAGTGTGGCTTCAACCCTTTGACTTGGCAATTTTCAAAACCTTTTTTAGACCAGGTAGCCATTAACATCGGTTAGCATGCTAATGATGGCACTTATCTAACCGACATCAATCACCTAGTGATCGATGTTTTTAGGTAAGTGATCGACATCGGTCACTGGTCGACCAATGCCAATGAACCTGCTGATGTCAGTGACTGGTTCGGCCCTAGGGCCAAACAGGGTGAGGCCTAAAATTAGGGCTTCCCCTATTTTAACCCCTTTTACCCCCCAAATCCCCCTAAAAACCTCCTAACCTATCCTAATTTACCTACCCACCCCTCTAACTACCCTTCCCCCTCGCTTTCAAGCTCACAATGCAAAAAATTTAAAAAATTAACTCAAATTTAAAACAAGCCAAAAACATTCAAATACACCTCCTACCTCATCCCATCAACACTGCCGTGGTGGCACGATGGGTGCCGCTAGTGGTGGTCCTCCTGTAGGGCCTCTTCCACCCTCTACCATCTCCTCTCCCTCACTTTCTTCACAAACTCCTGTTGGCCCACAACTATCTCTTCAACCTCCAATAACCGCTCCACTTCACTCCCTCTCTCCACCAATCACACTCTATCACCTCACACTACTGCACTGGTCAACTTGGAGTCACTTTCACTCACTTGTCTTTAGAGCTCACTTTTTCAAATCTTCCAATGTCACAAATGACTTTTAGTGGGCCGCCAATCCAGTTTTATCGAATTTGGTAGGCTGCCAATGTTGGCAAAAGCGTGCCCTAGATTGTCGACATTGGCCAATTTCTACCGACGTCGGCCCCTTTTGGCTCCCGACATCATTTTTCTAACTGACGTCAGCGGCCTTAAAACTTCAAACTTCTTCAAAATGACAAAAATCATGCCCACAATAGCCAGCCTTCACAGTAAAAGTCATCTTAACCTCCTCCTGGGGCACACTTGAGATCACTTTTACCTCAGCCTAACTTGACCAAAGACCTTAGAGATCGCGACTATCTCCTCAGACCATGACCACTTTCAAGATAACTCTGCCTTGGTTGTTTTGATTGCCCATGCTACCTCATGACTAGTTAGCAAATTGTCCGTGACCCCCACAAGTATTAAATCGCGCTCCAATTGATCCCCACTACTTGTGGCTTTTTCATGTTTTCCAAGAGCACTTTCTGAGCTTGGGATACTTGAAACACAATGACCATTAGAGCTACAGCTTGGATCATTTAACCCAATCAGCTATGACTAAATGTTGGGGACCAATTATTTTGATTTTAGCACTCCTCGACCTTTGACCATGGTAATTTGACCTACCTATCACGTGGAGTGGTATACATGCAATCCCACCCTTTGTAGCATTCACACTCAAACCTTCACCATATCCATCTACTCTCTATCAAATCGACACCCGATCTCAGGTTCCCTTCCCTCGACTCCTACTTTGAGGGAGAACACCCCATGCCATACTTGGGGCAACTGACTCCTATTTTTGTCTTATAGTTCATCAAGAACAACTAACCAGACAAAAAAGGGCAAATGTAGACACAAAAATCATGTCTATTCCTTGGTCATCCTCCCCCTTGGTCCCCTTGGTCCACTTCTAAACATTTCTAACCCACACACTTATTAATTTAAAATAAATTAATTATTTTAAATTAATAACACACCTAGACACATCACCCATGACACCTCACCCCACCTTGGATACCTCTCCTTAGATGACTCCATCACTCCATGCCAAATCTTAATTACTTAGACCCCATTTTAACCCTTCCACTAACCTCTCGCAGTCTTTTAATCTGCCTTTGGACTATTTTCTAATGACAATTAGACCTAGCAGTTGGAAGAATGAGCAAAAAGGCTTAAAATAGCCTCTTTTCCCATTATTTAGCCATCGACATTAGTCAGTGGTCGGCCGACGCCGACAGTATCATAGACATCGGTTCCTTTAAAACTAAATTTCAGCTTCTGTTGACCCCCCCCCCCACGAACATGAATTCTCTTACTCCAGGTTCCAAGTTCTCTTGCTCCTCAATTTCTTGCAGGCATCAGCATCTCAACAGCATTCTTCAGGCTCAGAGGTTCTACATCAGTCATTCCACACCGGATCGAAGGTTGCATGAAATCTCCCACATCAGTCATAACAGAAACAAGCCTTCTGCACTTCTGGTTCTCTATAAGAGCTAAGTATTTCTACTAGTTTTTATTTTAGTGCTCTTAGGATACATTAGCAATTAATTCATTGTCCATTTCCAAGCACTGTTGACACAACCCAATCTATTTTTCTTGGAGAGGGTAAAAAGCCTTCTCTCATCCTTATCTCCCTCTCACCCCTATCCTCTATTTGGGCCCTCTTTCAAGCCACACTCTCTGCCTTGCAAACCCAGCTCAAACCATTAAAACTCCCACAGACATCCCAAACCATTCTGTTGACCACAGACAGACCAGAAAACCCATCTCGGGCTCATTGCCCCCATTGACATCGGCATCTAGGCCCATTGCCCCTACCGACGCTGATAGCACAACCAACGTCAACAACCTTAATTGACCCATGCTGGCAGAATAACCGACGTCAGTGACTGTGGAGACTAAGAGCAAAGTATAAGTACGCATTTATCTTTATTTCCTTTGTTCAGTCTTTCACCATTTCTCTTTTTAGCAGTATTCTTTTTATCAACTAGTGGACTGTCACCCCTCTAGGAAGTGTTTACACTTATGGGATCAAGCTTTTGCTTGGCAGTCCACCACTTATCTATCTAACAGTTTCCTTGTTTAAGTCTTTCTTATCTATAAGTGTTGTCCTCCACAACCAAAGAGGGGCTCCTTCAATCATCTGGATACGGTGCGCAGACTTCATCTGGGTATCATCTAACCCTTGACCTTTATCTCATAGTTTCTTTCATCCTCTAAATGTGAAAAAGCAAAAATAGTTAGAAACAGCTACATTGCATGTTATCAACATGGTGTTTTATTCACTAGTGTTGGGCTGATTTTCATTTGTAATGTTTACTTTTTGTTTATTCATGTTATATTTCCTTGTTGTACATTCATATGCAAAGTGCCCAAATATTATATAATAATAGAATTGAGTGTTTTTTTTATCAGACCTTTCACCTTGATGCTAGCTATGAAAATGATTGATGCCTCTACCTCTTGTTGGTGTATAATGTGTATGTGGGCTTAATGCTGGTCTTCTACTTTCAAATTATGTATTTTCTCTTCTTCCTCTTGGCGTAAAATGTCCTCTACTTTTGCTTTAATTTATTCTCCCTCTTTTTCTACTAAATGAAAGCTGAGTTTTAAATGCATTCTCTAATGATGATGCCCGTGATCAATTTAATATTTGTTCATGTTCTAAGAGTGATCCCATTAATTCATCTACTGATAGATGAGTAAGATCTTTGGATTCCTCAATAGCTACTACAACTAAATCAAAAAAATTAGGCAAGCTTCTAAGTATTTTTTCTACAACTTTTGGATCTTCATCATCTTTGAGTGGTATGTCAGTGTGTTTAGAGGTTTGGGAAGGATGCAAAGCAATGAGAAATGAAAAAATAAAGAGGGTGGAGGGCATTGAGAAATGAAGTGAGGAATATTTATGATAGTCAAATGATTCCCATTTTGACCAGTAGAAAATGTGGGAATATAAAATGGGTGTGACATAAAAAATAATGGAATGACACTCCCAAACAGAAGTTTGTTTTCTAAACATCTTTTAGAAAAAAAAATTATTGCACATTGGATTTTACATATATGGCAATTTCACAACACCATTGATTGCTATGTAAAATTGGTTATTTTATATAATTTGTGTTATATATATTGAGAATATGTTTGAATGACTCTTTTATTGAAAAAATTTAATGACCTTCACCAAATATTTGAATTTGACTATCAAAGAGTAAAGCCCACCCATTTTGTCCATATGATTATTATTCATATCACTTTTTTAAGGTGAGGCTTATGTTTCTTAGATATTTAGAAAATGATCTTTAATTATATATTATTTATTAAATTATATGATTTTAATATGTTTATATATTTATTAATTATTTGTTTAAATTAAAGATTATTGGTATAGTTTATGGGTTATTATTATATTTTTCCTTATTTTCTATTTTCATTCTTCTTTTTCAATTATTTAGGGTTATATTGTTTAGAGCATCCTAATGCTCTCAAACTTGTATGAAGCATATAAATGTTTGAATGGTTTTATAATGGCCTCTTTTGATCAAGGTACATTAGTAATTTTATGCCATCCTTTTTCACTTTTTAATCACTATTTGTCAACTAGCATTTGTAAGAAGAAAATTCAAATCATGTAATGTTTAATCTTATATTAATATAGATTCAAAAAAATTTATTGTTTCTAGATATGTGGTGTATGTAAAAAAGCAAGTGTGTTCCTACGCACTACATGGTGTAATGCATCCCTTCATTGGGACCCCTAACCACAACTACATAATTTGGTATCAGAGCAAGTTTAATCCTGTAAGTGATGATATCTGAGTTAGAAAAGGGTGTCTCTCCCTCCTATTTTTTCATGATCTTATAATGGTTACATTTATCATCCTTCGTACATCTGGTGAAAATGAAGATGAGCCCTAGAATCCTTTATCATATTGATCTTGAGACCTTTTGTGATAGCTTGATCATAGTAGTTTTTCATCATGCCTTCTTGAATTAATTAAATGTCAGAATATTTACCTTGAGATCCTTCAACTTGGAAATTATTAGTATGTGATTGATATGGTGTTTGATGAATGAGAAGTGCGTAAAATTACCTTTAGCGAGTGTTTTGATAGAATGCTTGAGTATTATGGAAGGAACATAATGACCAAGAATCCAACACTTATCTTTTGACATAATGACAATTACTATGTCATCTTGTGAGCATTAAGTCCTCTTTTTAGAAGAGTTTTCTCACCAAGATAGTATAATTCAAATATCTATTTTGGTTAAAGCCTTATAAGCTATGATAGTTTTATACCTTAATAACTATCATACTCTTCCTATTCCTATTACGACTTGTGTTTTATTAAATTTTTTAAAATGCTATTATTATCACTATGCATAGAGGTATTCTCAAATTATTTTAAACTACCATTTAGGTGTGTCATGGTGTTTTATGCCACCCATGCTCCTAAAACTATCATATCCTAAAAATAAATATAATTGAGTAATAAAGAGTGAAGGGGATTATATAGATGGGTTAACAAATAAATAAAATTTTAAAGGATTCTTTTACAATAGACATGATTGTGTATGTTCATTATTTATCAAGAGGAGATCAATCTTGTAAAAATTAAGGAATGATCACAAGTTATAATCATATTTGATTGTCATGTCTTGAGTTTTATTTTAATATCCTAGATGTGACACATTATAATCCAGCCATGTCAATTAGTGACCTAAGCAAATGATCAATTTCATTAATATTAGACTGAACACTTAGCATTACATTTGGCTACTCTTGGTCATCCTAAAGGGTTAGATGATGTGAATAATAAAAAACAATATCTCATGAAAAGAGATAATGGGTTTTACTATTATTGGTACTTAGATGATGATTAATAAAAAACAATAATACTTAAATAAATATCTAAAACTATTTGTACTCTTGTCAAGAATATTATTCATAATTAATTACCTTGGATGATGTTGCCTTTAACAAAAATATTTTTCATAATTAATTACCTTAGTTTAACAAGTAAATCAAGTGTTGAGTTATAAAGGGCCCAATTAAGGGCACATTCCTCAAAATAAACAAGAAACATTGAAATACACACAAATAGGATGGGCCATGCTTTGAAAGACTCATAAAGGGGTTGGGCATGATTTTAAATGAAAAATGGAGGAGTGTGAATATTATTGGGTCCCAACATATTAGGCAGTGATTAAAGAGAAGTTTTCTTTATCTCTAGCTAATATACAATATATTTTGTGTGCCTTTCTAGGATAATTCACATGGCAGGCCATATATATATGCCATAGGAATAGGGTATGACAGTTCTAGAATTTATTTATTTATTTCAAATTAATAATGGTTTATGAAGAAGCAGAACAAACCCCCCCCCCCCCCCCCCCCCCCCGCACCCCCCCTCTCCCCCGTTCCAATGATAAAGGAAATGAAGCAACTCAAGAGTTGAATGAGAAAAAAATACTCCACTATTTTATAGCACTGGGAATTTCCCTATCCAAATATAGTTTTTAAGGGGATTGATGTTGCCAATCAAGATTATTAGCAAGGGGTGAAATAGGAAGGGGCCATGCTGGAAAATTAATGGTGTAGTAATAGAAAGATGCTCTATTGAGTTTATCATAAGTATGAATTGATATTTTAATTCTTCACAAGCACAAACCCTATGTACCTTGAATTGAACATGTCTATATGTACTACCTACCTTACGCCTTGATGGAGTGATAATGTGGTTAGAAGGATGATATCTATCACCCTTCTTAGGTTTAGGTGGAAGAGGATCAATACCATTGCAATAAGATTTGTAAAGAGGGCTTAAAATTTGATTTTTTTTGAAAACATCTCATTATATTGATCATTTTGGTTACTCATTTTAATTGATTTCATTATAAATGAAACATAAAAAGTAACAACTACCGTCATGTGCTATAAAATGAAGTAGATAAGAGATATATCCTTATTAAACATGTTTTTAGAAAGGGGGAAATGCTGATTTTTAGAATCAAGATTTAGAATATAATAAATTAATTGGCTAAGGAATATTGTAATCTAAAATAGGTTTTTGAGGAAAAATAAGAAATGAAACAAACTCAAAAAAATATGGAAATTAAATTATGGCGTACAACTTGTAGGTCTAAATTTATTAAAAATAGTAAAATGCTAATTTTGTAAAATATGTACAATATTTGGTAAACAAAAAGAGATTTTTGTCTATATCATCATAATTACAAAAAACATCTAAGGAATATTAAAATGGATTTGTTTTGAAGCTAAAATATGCTAATCAAGGAAGAAGAATTTGTAAGCATATGATCATGAAACCCTTGTGACAAGATGAGTGTAAAACCATAGGCTAATATTTTGAATCTAAAAATCCATAATGAAAAGATAAAACCCTAGGTGGTTGGAAACCATATATTAGGTTAGGTTTGTAAATAAAAACTCATAAGTTGGGTTTACCAAATGTTTAACCCTAGGTTTAAACAAGGATATTATGGGGTTAGGATTAATAATATAAAAATGTTAAGCATCGGGGTGATAAATAGATTAATAACATGTGAATTAACTGCAAAACTTAGATAAAATATATAATAAATTAATCATGTTGAGATATGATAAAGATAGAAATTATATCTATGATAAATATTGAAATGATAATGAAAATAAGATACTTAACTAATTTTTTATGATAGTATGATATGGATCTAGATAGGGAGGGAATAGACTAGATCTAGTTTCTAGACTAGTTGCCTAACTCTAAAAATTATACCTCTATAGCTACAGATAATTTCATCAGCCTATGATAGTTATGTCGATAGTTATATTTTAATTAGATGTAGGTGTCTAATATAAAATACTTGTTAGAACTACATACAACCACATGGATGCTTCTAGGTTCTTTTTCATCTTTACTCTAGTGTATTCATATCTAGGTCTTGGACTATCACTCCTTGTCAAATAGTAAAAACCCTATTTCTTCATCTTAATATGGGTTATGATAAAAATGGGTTAGTAGGCACATGGTATTGAGATACTATAAAGACCCCTATGTTAATGAGTATTTATTACATAGCCAAAACTCTAAAGAGGGCCTCTAACTTAGGTAGTTATCCCCTACATGTTGGTTTGTGTGTGTATCATACAATGTGTGATAAGTAAGTACATAAAGTGACCTATCTTATAACTTGCCAAATGTGGCTTATGAGATTATCCTTCAATAATTAATACATGTAAATCTACTATATCTATGATTGAAATAGAAATAGGAGAATATAGGGATGCTTTTATCACTTGAGTGCTTTTGGTATGTTGCCTTATGAGTAGGTAAAAACCCCATTAAAACTCAAACTATTATGGAATTCTAAATTTGTCCAAACCTAATGGACTTATATTTTGTGGTCAATTTTCAAATTCAAACCCTTATTATGGGTTGGCCTATATGCTTTACATGTTTATGGTGTGATAAAGTACCCAATGAGTCTCTTATAAATATGCAATAAGTCTAAGATTATTCCCCATCTAGGAAGCACCTATCAAGAATCTATCAATTATTTTCACATTCAAATGGACTACCATATTATTTCAAATTAAGTTATTAGTCATAAGGAGAAAATCCTAACTAAATTTGAATCACCTTATATCTAAACCAATATTATCATTTACTAAGTATCGAAAGCCAGATCACATGTTGCGTTCATCAAAAGAGCATTGTTGCACAGATACACCTAATGGAAAGAAATGCATATAATTAAAATTCCATAATTGGATTATTGGATATGTATGTAGTGCTCAAACATTCATCAAGGAATGGTTGGGGTCAACAAAACACACCTTATTTCTCTTTTTTGCAAACTAAAACTTAGTATCAAAATTGTCCCTAGGTTTTCAAAGAAAAGGAGACAAGTTTTTAGAATTGTGTACATAGATAGCAACTGAAGATCACATTTAAATATTGTTTAAAAGTAGGAATAGTGGCCTATGTGTAAATAGGCAAAACTCACCCAGATAAAACCATTAGAGTGTGTAACATAGCATCATTCGATAATGTGTGAAATTAGATGATTTTATCTAAGTTTATCGAGAAACTTAGTTATTGAGATAAGATACTCATAGTTCAGTTTCTAGCCATTCACTTCATACGCATTCAATCTCAATATTGCATAATATATTAACATGATAAGTATCTTTATTCTTTTAGGTCTTTTATATTTATAATAAGTGTAATTGGTAAATCAAATTCTACCTTTTACATTTAGATTTGTATTTATTATTACATATTATATAATATATATTACTTCAAAATTATATCATATTAGATAACATTAAATAAAGATAAATTGAAAAATTATGTTGAATAATATTTTTGGTGTTACAATAATAATATTTTAGCCTTTCACATGTAATGGAAAAATTATATCTAGAATTTCAATCCTTTAATTATAAGTTGTTTAGTGTTCCACTTATATTTAACTCCATTATTATGGTACATAATAATAATTATAATTTTGAAATTTATTATACTATCTAATTTCATGCATTTAATATTTATTTAGGTTAATTATATCTATATTTTTTAAAAATGATTGATAATTATGTTCATCAGGTCTGGGGTTTTGAGAAACTCACTCACCTTTATTAAATTATGCATGGATTTCTAGGAAGTTGATCTCTTTCTTCAAATCCATAGTATGGTGACTAAAATTGTAGAGGATAAGGAAATTAATTGTTTTAGGTCTTTTGATCAAGGTTAACATGTATTTTAAGTATCATATACTTATTAGATCCGTTAATGGTTTACAATATCAAAGCAAAATTCAAAGTATCATTTAATTTAGTTAAGCATGGCTACAATATCTAAGCAAAATTCAAAGTATAATTTAATTTAGTTAAGAAGTCAAATGTGATATAATGTCTAATGTACTATGAATATTAAAATTAAATTTGAAGATATATTTAAATTATATAATTTAATATTACTTTAATGCTAGATGTTCTTTGTATTTCATTATATTCTCAATTATCTGCTCTAAATGCTTGAATTAATTTTATAAATACACTAATGTACTTGACTACTTATATTCATATTGAATTCAATGTAGGGCCTTATTGATGTATATCATTTCTATATAATAGTCAATAAAATATGAAAACTTAGGACTTAAAAGCTTAGGGGACCCAAAATTGGCTTAAATGGGCCCAAGCCTAGAAATATAGAGTGTGTGGTTTTGAAAAAAACCACAAAAACATAGTGCAATATGAAGGGAGAAGAGACAAAGAGGAAATAAATAAAATGTGGACATGATAAGGAAAAACTAGAAACACACAAAAAAATGTTAGTAAGAACTTAATTTATACCAATAAATTAACAAAATCATGGGTATTTTAGACTATTATAATTTTACGACTAAGTATTACCCCAAAATTAAATATAGGATTTTATAATTATACAATATTAGTAGTTCTCTAATCTCATTGGCTCTCTAATATTTTCAAATTTTTAATCTCAATATCTATTTAGTCTTAGAATTCTATAATCACATCAATTTTATAATGGCAACTACTCTTTCAACTTCTATTCTACTAATTTTAGTAATATTATAAAGATTAATATATTATTTTGATGATGATTATTAATTATTATATATTTGAATTAACATGTGTCAATTTTTAATTTATTATTAAATTATCAAACTAACATTTATCTAGTAATAAAATTTAATAATATATATCTAAATATTTTATAATAAAATTATTAAAAAATATATTACTATATATAAAACAATTACTATTTCAAAAAAAAATTTCTGTAATTGTTCTATTTCTATAAATTTAAATATAAATAAGGAGTTAGGTTTTTAACTAGTTTGTTTTATTTATTAAAAAAATCATATGTGAAGTTATGCTAAAATATTTGGATGGCTCTTAACCATGCATCAAATTGTGTAATGTCGTAGCACTTGATATATACACTAAATTCTCCCTTATAACACTTGAATGTTATTAACTATATTTTTTATAAATAAAATATTATAAATAATAAAATTTTACGATATTTGTATAGATATTATTTAAATACAAAGATTATTTGTAATCTCTTAAAAAAGCTACACTAAATACATACAATATCACTATTAAAAAAATATGAAATATACTTTATTTTTCAATAATAAAGTTAACATAAAGTTATCTTTTATTATTTTAAAAATTATGTTTTACTTTATTAAAAATAAGAAAAGGTGTAAATTTTTTATTATATTAATATTAATTTTTAACAAAAAATCTTACTATCTAAATTGAACTTTAATAGTATTTTAGAAGCAATCTTTTTTTTTAAACCTAAATCTTAGAATCTAAATTGAATATAGATAAAATATTTAATAAGATTGAGAAATTTATATTTGTAAATAATTTTTTTTTAACCTAAAACATAAAATCTAAATGGAATATAAAAAAATATTTAACAAGATTAAGAAATTTATATTTATTGTAACATAAACTCTCCAAAAGATATTGGTGATATTATTTAAAAAAATTAAAATATTTTAATGCATAATAAAAGGGTTGATATGTTTCCTTATTATTAGTTCTAGAGGGTATATTAAATCATTCAATTTTCTTTACCCGTTGATTAAAATTACATTGGACCAATCAAAATGCATTGTTTTTCATGCATAGAAAAAACTACATTTTTCCAAAAATTGAGTTGCACAATTGTTAACAAAAAATAGGATAAAACATATTAATTTTTGTTTTCAATGGTTGGGATCATTTACATATTATTAAATGGAAATTTTTTGATGTAATGATTAGTACCCGCTTGAATGAGATTAAATGGAAATAACTGTAATGGAGCAGAGCAAGGACACATCAAGATTGCATGTTTTCAGTTCCTATTTGCCACAACTAAGTGAATCTACCTCTATTCTTATAGGACTTGAATGATTTATATAGAGGTGTCATCAGAAATGAGGAAAATGATAGAAAAGGTATGATTGTAGTATGTTCTTTATGTTATACGATTTCAAGTTGCATTGTAGAAAAAATCAATTGGGGTTAGTTACATCTTAAGAAATCTCATCTCCAGAGCTTCCAATAGCTAGTACATGAGCCATGAGTTTCTTCCTCACATCTGTTAAATTTATCCATCCTCTCTGCGAAATTGTGAAGAACTTAGATAATATATTTGAGAGTGACAAAGGGGGAAGGAATAGATTGAGTAACCCATTTCCTAAGAGTATTTAACTCATTCTACATTTCCATTATTTACATTTGCTCTTGATTGTAGGAGCTCGTTTCTTCTTCCACAATAATTTGTGCCTTACGATCATTTCTACCTCTCTCTTCCTCATCATTTTATTTTTTATGGATCCCATTACTTTTCTTGTTAATAATGTTAAAGCCATATACCTTAAAGACAAATAGTTATCAATCCAGCATGTGAGACTATCAAATTTTTTGCTCGAGGAGTCATTAGTCTGTTGTACGGGACATTAGAGGACGTGGGTATTTTGTGGAATTTGCAAGTAAAATTTTTAATGTGGAGGGTATTCATCTCAAAATTTATGGTAGCATGAGAATTTTGACATTCTCAAGTCTAAATTAAAGGTCTAAGGGGAATTTAAGGGTAGTTTATCTGGATTTGACATAGGCTTTAAAATTTTTAACTTGCACTATGTTTGCATAAAGGTATACTAATTTTGCCTTTCTTCCCTTTGATTCACACATTATGCACTCCAATTTCACATAGAATTACATCTATCACTTTTTGGATCTAATAACATTATTTCATTTTAGGACTAGGAGGTGAAAAAAAGGTGTAACAATGGGGAACCCTTTGAGACAACTTAAGGACATGTCGCACAAGAAGTGAATGCCAAAAATTAGGCACCCATGGGATGCTTTACTAGATGTATGGATTTCTCTTTTATAATTAAAATTTTAGAATCGTATAATTTTTGACCAACAAAGGAGCTAGATCGAGGATGGAAGGTGCCTAGGGAGTGGAGGAACTATGGAAGGTGCTTGGGGACTGGCTAGTCTTAGTAAAATATTTGAGATAATGTTTAAATATTTAACTTGAAGTCTTCCTTGCTAATCCATATGAACTTAAAATGACATTTGTGCTTAAATTTCTTAGAGATTTGCCCCTTGTATCCTTTAGTCAAAACTCTAGGTGCTCAAACCCAAATTTTTTCAAGCTAGTTTTCAAGAACAAAATCATTCTAATTCTTTATCACAGATCCACAATTTTTTATTTTTACTTTTTTGATAATGTTATTTTATTATGCATTTTTTATTTCTAAAAGGATGGCCAAAATGTTTAGATAAATGTTGTCAATGGGATCAGGGACAACAATTTCCTTTGCCCATATCTATTCATGCTTGATATGCATTAGCAGAGGGATTTTTTGTAGTCCATTTTGTTCTAACTATGGGATGTAAATACAAATGTAATATAAAGGATCCAAAATGATTTCGACCTGAAGCACTTAATATTGAGTGGCACTAGCAAACTCAAGTATTGGGAAAATTTTGGTGAACACATACCATGCAACATTATCAACATGGTCACTAAGAAATTATGATGAATATATTCATGTAAAATAGTCATATCCTTAAGCATATACTCCCATAATCTATTTAAAAAATGACATCTCCATAATTTTGGAGGTTTCAGACCATAATTTTTGCTTGTTTGAGAAGCTTTATGTGGAAGAAATAATTACAGTCTATGCTGACAAGTGTCGAATGCTTTTCCATCTCTACAGAAATATTAATCTAGTTTAGTAGGATTTTTATATTTTTATTATTTGTACCATGTTGTCTTATGGGTGATGGGAAAATATTATTATGACCTTGAGTAGCTCATTTGAATCTTAAAGGACAATAAATTCTTTTTAGGACATACTGACTTCCAACATGAATCAATAAAACAGTCCTGACAGGTTTTTCTACACTAGTAGTGTGCATTGAGAAGTATCACGAGCCATACAAAGTCATCCAATTAATCATGATTCTTGTCATCATCCTTTCAAGAATAGTGGAAAGACAAATATATCTTTCTTAATTTTTTTAATATTTTAATATTTATGGATTTTTATTTCTATATAAGGCCTAATATTAATGGAAAGAGTCATCTTCTTGACAGGCCACAGTATAAACAAAAATATATATTATGTTCTTTTTTCTAGTCACTCTGAGGTGTCTTATTTGCATTAGTATATTTAGATTTATAAGCAACCTAGATTTTTAGGGTCTGTAAGTTGAAAGGCTTTGTTCCAACATGCCAGACTTCCTAGACACAACAGCTAAAACTTGGAGTGGTATTATTTATGGTGGTGCTAAATAGGGCACATCTTCAAAATCCTATTCTCATGTCATATTTCATGTATTAATGTTGTTTTGTGCAATCTAAACATGTTCTATCCATATATTAAATCATTTTGATGTAAGGAATGTGTTAAGAAGTAGATATTTTTAAAAAGGCATTAAGGCTACCAATATACATTAATATTATCTATGAGGAACATAATCAATTCAAACAAATACATTGGTATGGTAATTAAATGGGCTCCTTATTGGAGTAATGGTTATGCTGGTTTTGATTCTTACTATGATCCTTGTCTTCTTGTGTGTCCATTTTTAATGGAAAAAAGGAATCAACAATGAATACACCCAGATAAAGAAGCTACCCAAGCCTTCATCCTATATTTATTTTATTTTTATTTTTTAATTGCATGTTGCTTTGCTTTATGAATAAAAATATCTCATCAACACATTTTATGAATATCTAGATAATATTGTATCAGAAGCATCAAAATATAATACTTTCTACTTCAAATGATTTTGCATATGATTTTACCCACAATATGAAGTTTTGAAAAAATAAGAATTTTTGATTATTTTTATAAATTTGTTCATGTTTCACAACTTCATTAATGTCGTCAATACAATTATGATACTTAATTTTCATTTTGGTGAGCAAAAAAAAAAACAATACAAAAAACAAGAACAACTATCTAAAAAATTAAATATTCTTTTATTCTAACAATATTTCCTTTAATGATTAGAACTTGTAACAAATTTAATTCCATTCTCAACTTGTAGGGGATTGGCGCATAGTGCCCTTGTTAACTAAAAACATTAATATAGAATATGCCTTAGATTTAAGAATTGAAATGAAATAACTCACTATAACCTAACTTAAATAATAAACATAAGAAAATAATAATAATAATAATAATAATAATAATAATAATAATAATAATAATAATAACAATAACAATAACAATAACAATAACAATAACAATAACAATAACAATAACAATAACAATAACAATAACAATAACAATAACAATAATAATAATAATAGGTCACGATTTCATGTGACTCTCTATATCTTTAAATGTTTAAATATTATCTTCTCTTTCCACACAAAACTCTTGCTCTGTTGTCCGATTTTCAAAACACGGAAGTACAGAGGGAATATAAAACATGGTGCATGCCTGTGATGTCAGAAATAGTTGAATGTCACTCCAAAACAAAATCTTGTTTTGTAAACATCATTTTGAAATTTTTGTAATGCACGTTGAATTTTATATATATGGTAATTTCAAAACCATAGACTATGACCCTTTTATTATAGATTTTTTAAATATTACCAAATTTTTGAATGTTAAAAATAAAGCTCATTTATTTTGGCCATTTGATTGTCACTAATATCATTTATTTTTAAGGTGAGGGTTATGTTTCTTACACGCTTAAAAAATGATCTTTAATTGTTTATTATTTTTTAAATTACATGATTTTAGTATGTTTATATATTTATCATTTATTTGTTTAAATTAAATATTATTGGTGTATTTTATGGGTAGGTGTCATATTTCCTATTCTTCTCTCTCCATTCTCTTTTTCTTTCTTTCTTTCCAATTATTTTGGGTTGGGTTGTATTGTCTAGAGCATCCCAATGCTCTTGGTATTGTATGGACAATATTATTGTTTGTTTGGATTTTTAGTGGCCTCTTTTCATCAAGGTGCACTACTTTTTTTCCCATCTTTTTAATCTTTTAATCATTATTTGTCATTAGCATGCATAAAAAGAAAATTCATTCATTTGTAAAAAGAAAAAAAATTAGAGTAAATATTACTCCCATGAATTTATTAAACAATTACATGCATTCTAGAGAAGATCAAACACTTATTAAAGCATTCACTGAAGTACACATGATTATGTTTAGACACACTCATATAATATTAGTCTACATGCTATCAAAATCATTGAAATTTTTTATTTTATTTTTTTTAATTGGTAAAAGTGGGTTAACATCCCTCACCCACTCAATTAATAACAATAAAATCATTACAAGGAACACAATTGTATAAAGTTGGGAACAAAAACCAAAAATACATAAAGAAGACCAAAGAGCCAAAATGCCAAGTTTCTAAAATACACAACCACCCATCACTGCCAATACATAGATATTCAAAGAAAAAAGTTCACCTATGACATACAAGCCTTTAATATTACACTCTTATAGATCTCCTACCCTAACTACAGAACATCTCTTCTAAATTTGTTTGGGTTTCATTTTTAATGGCATCTACTGCTTCTATTTGTAGCCTCTCCAACATTGATTTCCTACCACATTTCTTCTTGATAGGAGGGGGATGAGAAATAAAAGGGATTTAATTCACAATGAAATGCCCATAAAATTAGACAAATTTGAATGCGAATCTAAGTGAAATTATAATAAACCTATGTAGTCCCTTATTCAATTGCATGAGGTAAAAGTCAATACAACACATGGGAGTCGATAAATTAAATTCTTACAACTTCATCTTGATATGTAGTTGATATTTGAGTAGTGAGATATTCATATTTATCTATAAAATTAGAGTAGACATGTAAAGATCATACATCCAATATATAATACTGAGTTGAATGTAAATACTAATGATTTCATGGAAGGAAAGGTAAGAAGAACTAAAAATCCATAGTACCTTGCATGGTTTGATAGGACATCTCTAGAGGTCTATATAAAGGTATGAAGGTTCTCATTTTAGAAGTTATTCAACTAGAGGTCGATAAAGGTCAGTTGAAGGGGAGATTAAACTAGTAGAATTTGGCAAATAGATGACTACGTGACTAAAACTTTTAGTCACGATAAATAAAAATGACAAAATTATACTAATTTGATCATCAAGTAAAAAACACAACTAAATAATTAGTCATACAAATAAAAATGATAATAATTAGTCACACAAATAAAAATTAGACAATATGATACTAAAGCGGGTAATTAAAAAGGTGTTTAGAGATGTAGCTCATGGATACAAAGATCCAATTATTTTTATTACTAAGACTATATTATACACACAACTAGACTATTTCATATGCCACTACATCAAACTGGGTCTGATTTACTACTAAAATTTTACTAACTAAACAAATAAATAAATTGGATATTGAAAACCCTATTCCATAAATGATACACTAAGCAATTAATAATCATTATTTCTAAATACTTCAATATTATTTACATTACTTTAAAAATATTAATTATAATTACATTACTGTACAAATTTGACTATTAAGGTATCATTAAGTGTGTTGAAATATTTAATTAGTCATTAATATCATTTTCAACCAAATAATTAAAAGATACCTTATAAAAATCAATGAAGATGGTTAATTATTTTAACTTATAAAAATTTATCCATCCAAATAAAATAAATAATTAGAAATAACTAAATTGAAAAAAAAATTTAATTTCAAATTTAACATAAAAATCAAAATATATTTACCTTTAATAATTAAATATTATTTACTACTAAGAATTCAATAAAACAATGTTATTTAATTATTAGTGTAGGAGGTTACCCGTGAAACAATTAAATAAAATACATTTCAACCTTTTCTTTTAAATACTTAATTATTAACTTTTACAAGTCTAAATAAAATAACTAATTTATAAAGATAAATTAAAATAATTCATTAATTTCATGTAAGCCACCAAGAATAAATTTAATTAACTTTAAATTTAAATTTTAAAGTTAAAAGTCTTTTTCTCTCCCATTTGTATGTGATCCCGCTTGTAAGTGAAGGAATAAGTGAGAGCCATAGGATTGAACTAATCTAAACCTTGGTATCTAGGTATTATTAGAGACTAATTAAATGAGAGATGGAGGAAGACTAATTGTCATTTTTTAATTAGTCTTTAATAATTGTCATTTTTTACTTTATTTTTTCTCACAGGTTTACAGATTCAAGCTATGGAAGGTTTATAGGTTCAAGCTATGGAGGAAGCTCAAAATAATTCACTCCAATATGAAAATCATATTGCTTGCATGTATAAACTCAAAGTAAATGTATTTTCTTACTTTCATTAATTTTTTTTAATTAATTTTATTTTCTATAATAAATCCATATTATTTATATATATTTGATTATAAAAATTATTATGGGCTGCAACATCGCTACATAGGGCAACTGGTCAAGTATCATACATTAACTATATTTTATCAAACTCTATGTCATTCGAGGTGAGTATAAACATAAAAAAAACTAGATCGGACAACCAACATACATGAGTGAATGTAAAAGTAATGATTAAAATGACTAAATATACTATCAATAGATAGAAATCAGTTAATACAAATGACTAAATATACTACCAATGGATGGAAATTAGTAAATAAAAATGATTAAATATACTACCAATTGATCATAAATAATGATTACAATGACTATCATAACTAAATAAATGACCAAAAAACAACAATCGATGACTAAATTAATGACTAAATATACTTCCAAATTGATCAATCAAAATAACCAATAAATGACTAAAAATGGTTTAGTCATCAATTTGGTCACATTATAAATGACTGAAAATAAACTACTAATGGTCATGTGATCATATTTGGTCATTTATATGCATATTTTATTATTTTTTAATCATATATTGTTATTTTTGTACTAGTGTTATGCCCGATTGTAGATAAGGAGAAGTAAGCTTGATTAAAAGGCCTTTATCCTTAGAGAATTGCATAGAGACAAGTTGTCTACAAAACTTATAAGTTTTAGCTCATATCCCAAAAAAACCTCTAACCTATTCTTGGGATAAAAATCATGTGATAGTTATTTTGATATTAATATAAAATCAAATATTTTATTTGTTTTTAATTTTTTGTTGTGTGGAAAGATGTAAGTGTGATCACACATATTGCATGGTGTAATGTATCGCTTCATTGAGACCCTTAAGCATGACTATATAATTTAGTATGAGAGTATGTTAAATTCCATAAGTGGTGAGGTTTGAGTTAGAAAAGGGGAGTTGACAAAGTGTCAAATGTGAGGCAACTAGCTAAGTGTTTATTCCACCAAGAAAGAAACATGTGTAGAGCTCGTAAAAGTGTGGATTAAGAAAGATGCCACCTAGACAAGAGTAGTTTTTAGAGGATCAATTATCATCAATGTGACTGAAAGGTTGGACATGTTGCATATTTTATAAATACGTGTATATGTTGATAATGAGGATAGAAGGCATGATTTCATACACAAGAATGATATGAGCAACATAGAGGATGAATTTTTCATCATTTATTGAGAATTATCTAGCATATATACAACTAGTGAGGGAATATTTGAATTTAGTTAATAACATAACAAGGAAAAAGATTGAGGTGTAAGTTAGTGAAGGAGTAATAATGAAGGCTACTGATTTCAAAAAGTTTGGGAAACTTTGCATAGTTGAACCATTGAATAAAAAAAACTACCCTTCCAGGGTTCCCATGACTTCTAATGAAAACATGTCATTGACGTGGTTGATTTAGGGGATTACATGATCTTAGATCATAATAGATCAGTGATTTCTTAATTTTAAACCACATTGTATCTTAATTAGTGGATAAGTAGTAAATAAATTATCATGATTTCCTCTAAAATGGGCATTGACATGATTTCCAAAGGTGAAGAATTAGAATATGATCAGAAATTATTTGATAAAATGCCATAATGAACAAAATTTATAAGGAGTGTGATTTATATACCTAAATATCTATAAGATTATCACAAACATTTTATAAAAAAATTTGAATGAAAAATGGACTCTAGGATAGATAGAAAAACTTAAAGGTGGAGAAAATAGGGTACCAAATCTTGGTGTAATCTCTATCATGGAATAGTGTGTGAATTTGGGTGGAAGTGATAGATTTAGTGATGGATTTAATATTGATTCTATAGATATGCTTAGGTGTCCCAAAGGATTCAAATTTCTTGGTGTATTAGGACAAAGAAGTCCATGATTTCTTTTCACCATCAAGCTATAATTTAGGCAAGGATTCAACCATTGTTATGGCATCTAGATTACAAGGAGGTGTTGAAGGGCCAAATCAAGCGTCCTCCTCCAAAAAAATGAATTTTAAGGAAGCATTTAAAATAATACTTCAAAATCATATCTTAATAAATTTATTCATCCATCACAAACTTACATTGTAGAATAATGCTATAATGGTGTGTGTAAAATTAGTGCAAAATATTAAAATGTTGGTGTAATCTTAGTATGATTAAGTGCTTAAATAGTGAATTACATTGGAAGTGTATTTATACTTTACCTCAGGGATATTGGGGTTGTATGTAATCTGAATTGGGGGAAATAGGGAAGTTTCTCTTAATGTGCAATTAGATCTTTTGGGTTTATTCAGTTTGGAAGCCTATTTTGTATAAAATGATTTGAAATGTGTATTTATGGTAGTATTTTTTGGAATTCCTTTAGATGGTGATTATAAAACTTGGATAAAATTTTCATAAGTTTGAATTTTTCAAAATAGTCAATACTTGGTCAGAATATATAGTTGTGGGTACAAAAAATAGAGTAGGGTTCTCCTGTCTAATAGGATGTTGTTGTCCAATGAAGACAAACAATTATGTTCAGGATAAGGAATAGTCTATGTGTGAGATTGGAGTATTGGAACAATAAATTGGGAAATTATGAGATGATTAGTTAGCTTAGAAGTGTGATTCTTCTACACAAAAAGTGAATGAAAGTGGTAAAAGGCCCTATAATATGTCATGAATTATGTGTGTAAAAAGGGTGGTCACATGTGAATTATTTTAGCTTAAGTGTTAATTTA
Source organism: Torreya grandis (assembly GCA_037957365.1). NCBI lineage: Eukaryota > Viridiplantae > Streptophyta > Pinopsida > Cupressales > Taxaceae > Torreya > Torreya grandis. Next base: position 897,832 of record JARHVA010002309.1, on the reverse strand, counting down.
TGTGTCTACACCTTAGTAAGTAAAAAAAAGCGAACACAAAACTTGAATTGATTTAAAAATTATGAAATGAAATAATGACCATAAGCCATATCTTTAGTAATAAACATAAGAAATAAAAAATAAAATAATATAGACAAATATAGGTCAAGAGTTCATGTGACTTGTTATATTTTTAAATGTCTAAATATTATCTTCTCTTACTATACAAAACTCTTTTTCTCTTTTCATGCCATGTCATGTAATCATTAATTTTTAATGCTCTTAAACATAACATATAATATTATGTTGAAAAAAAAATAAAGGCACGTTACCATTCTTGAAAAACTTGTTATGCTATGGTTTTTTATAATGGCCTTAGGTTTTGTTGTCTTATCAAGTCTCTTTGTACATTATTATTGCGATATTTTTTAGACCTTATTTTAAATGCAATACAAAAATTATCATTTGAGTAGGTTATCTCTATATAAATATCTCTTAACCAATGAGCAGCAACAATATTTATAGATGACAAAGAGAATGGGACCAAAGTGACCTCGAAAATTTGACCCAAAAACATACAACACATGATAACGATTTGATCAATCCCCTTCAATCTATTGATTTTATTTTAAATGTTTATATTGTTGAATCATTTATTAGATGGTATGAAACTAACTGCCCTATTTCTTATTATGTAGGATTCATCCCTTCAAAGAACTCTCTCTAATCCTGGATTAAGCACCATTTGGATTTAAATGGGATGAAGGTGAGAGGGATTCACAACCTAACCAAGGGATTTTTGTTATCCTTTAAGGAACTGTTGAATGTCTAACCCTGGCTTGCCAAGTCTAATTGTTGATTTATGTGGAATATCTTGATGATTTTATCATGTGTGACTTGGTATTTTGATGTTCCCCAATAGGTCTCCCTTGATATCAATTTTTAAGCCAAGTTCCCTCGTCTCCTAGTCTGTTAGGTTGTGGAGCTAAAAGCTTCACTGATGCAGACATGGAGGAGGTTGCAAAAGTGTTGCAGAGTGTCACAAACACCGGCGTCGGTCAGGACAACCGACGATGGCAAGAAGGAGACAGAAGGCAACCGACGTCGATCAGAGATCGGCCAGCGTCGGCGATCCCCAAGCAGACAGGGACCGACGTCGGTCACCTGTGGTTCGAGCTGCGAGTATATTACGGGTAGTTGGTTGACGAACCAAGTGTTTGCATGTTCAGAGCTAATTTTAGACTAAGAGCCATGGATTTAATTATTGTACTATTGTCTAATTATTGTTTGGATGAGATATATATAATAGACTCATGATTGTATTGTAAAAGTGTGCTAGAAAGCCATAGAGCTTTTAGAGAGAGCTAGTGTCGCTCCTCCTAGTTCCAAAGGGGTGGTGAGTGTGTATGATCAAGGAGAGTTACAAGGTCTACAAGGTCGAGGAGCTGATCCACTGGGGTACTGGTTGAAGAATCATAAGGACTTGGTGAGGCAAGGACAAGGGTTCTTCAGGGGTGTAGAGATATCTACATGGTGAGTAAGGTCTAGTGATTTGTAGGTAGCAACAGAGCGCAGGGGATCTACTTAGAGTATGGTTGTGTACTTTGTGAACTGGCAGCGTGTTACTGACTGGTTGGAGAGGTGAACATCAATTCTATATTGGAGTTGATTGTTGGGACCGAGAGAGAGAGGGAAGAAGGTCTTGAGGCGTGGCGAACCTTTGAGGTGGAGGAAGAAGTGGCATCTTCCTTATTGTATATTCTTCTGAGTGATTATTAATATAATTGTGTATTGTCTCTCATATTCCTGTGTTGTTTCATATTTCTAGTTACTTATTGATTCTGGTATAATTCCGTGTTTAGTTGCTAATACAAGAAGTAATCACATGTGTTCTAATTGGTAGAGCAAGATCCTGACTCAGTAGGGATCAGAGCATCTTTATTGTTCGTGGTTTCCCTGACACGTGGTATGAGAGCTTTTGGTTGGGTTAGTAACAAGTGGCTTCAAATCTGGTAGTGTTTGTTGATTACAGGTTACTCATAGGGGTTTCTGATTGAGTGGGAGTATAGCAATGGCAGAAGAAAGTAAGCTAAAAATGGAGAAACTGAATAGCATGAATGGTCTGATTGATGGAAAGAAAGAGCAGGGAAAAAGATATTGTTGGTTGGTAGCAGATCAACATGAAGGAACTGAAGATGCAGATGTTGCAGGTGTTGTTGCACAGGATGCTTTGGGAGGTTTCTTGGATGAAGTTGAATCTTGGATAACAGATTATGTTGCCTCTTTCCATGTAGCCCCAGGGAGAGGAGCTGGTGAGCCTTGTCAAAGAATTGGCAAAGGGAAAGTGAAGCTGAAATTGCAGATGGACGACACACAGTGGTTGAAGGAAGTCATGCAGGTACCAGTCTTGGAGATGAGTCTAATTTCTTCAGGAAATTTGGGTGATGAGAGATGCACTGTAACTCTCACAACGGATATACTTGAATTAGATGGTGGTAAGAAAGCAGGTATCCTTTACCTATCTACTTATATTGCTGATTCACCTTCTGTTGCAGAGATGTGGCTTCATAGGCTTAGTCACATATGTAGAAGGAGAATGCAGGTTCTGAAGCGGAAGACAGATGTTTTTGACAAGCTAAAGAACTGGAAAGCCTTGGTGTTCATGGAGGAGATGACGGACAGAGATCAGGTGAGAGAACTGAATTATTCTGAGCAGAGTAGGGTTGATTTGATTAGGATTGTGATCCATGGAGAGCTTGCGGGTAAAAAGTTATCACTCACAAACGAACACAGGTACCGGCGTCGGTCACACAGTAACCGACGTCGGCAACAGGAAGACCGACGTCGGTCATAAGGAACCGACGTCGGCAAAAAGGATACCGGCGTCGGCCAGGAAAATGACGTTGGCAGTCAGGGTCAGTGCAGGGAATTGACATCGGTCGGGAGCAGACTAGGAGATGGCCGAGATCGGTCACTAGAATGGATATTGGGCGGACAACAAGCTGTCAACAAGTCTCAAACGCTCATGTGGAGGTCAGAAAGGGTAAGCGAACCTCATATTCGTTGTTCACTTTCTTTATACACCATTTGGATTTAAATGGGATGAAGGTGAGAGGGATTCACAACCTAACCAAGGTATTTTTGTTATCCTTTAAGGAACTATTGAATGTCTAACCCTGGCTTGCCAAGTCTAATTGTTGATTTTCGTGGAATATCTTGATGATTTTATCATGTGTGACTTGGTATTTTGATGTTCCCCAATAGGTCTCCCTTGATATCAATTTTTAAGTCAAGTTCCCTCATCTCCTAGTCTAATTATAGGCCTTCATGGATAAAATATTCCAACCCGTTGGGTGTATGATTTGTAATGAGATAGATTACTTTCACTCAACTTGTATAAATAAGTGTATATGTATCTAGATTGACCTAACAAAAAACATACACAAGTCTATTGATATTCAGATAGGAACGTAATGCTCTACATAGAAGGTCACCTATATCAACCTTCCAAACACATGTTTCTATTTCCAAGTGCCGAACCATATCTGATTCATTATTGTCCCCTTCTAACCCACCTAGGTTTATGGTAGTTTATTGAAAATATGTTCATCATAAATAAATCAACCATAGAGACTAATGATAGTTGGATAACTATTTCTAACCCAAAAGTGATCGTAGGGAATACACACCTTAAAATGGTTAATACAGTCTCCAACAAAAAATCTCAGCAAAGTACAAAAAGGGTTGATAATGTTCTCCCTCTTCCAAATCATATATCTCAAGTCCAAAATATCTTCGTAATCCATCAAATACAAGTTTCTCAAAATAATTCCATGAAAATAGTTGTTTCCAATATTGGGATCTCCTTAATAAATGATCTACCTTGAGGATGCTCACATAATCGACCATGTAATAGTGACGATTCACCATGGTGATATAAGGGGGCTAGTCATTTCCCTTTTACAAAACCACTAACGTCACTTAAGAAACATATTTACAACTCTGGTCTCCAGGGAAGGGTTAGAGGATGATCAAAGAGAACGTCACACAGAGAATTGTTATTCAGCTTCTTTGTGGACTTGGAATTTATCCCCGCGTCCTTGTGGTGATGGTTTTGTCTGTGTTCCTCCTCCATTGTAGTCAACATGGGAGGGAGTGATTGTGCTGTGGCTGATGCTACTCCGTGTTTCTGTTTATTGGGCTTCATTCTCATTATCAGCCGTGGCCCCCGGAACATATTATTGCTATTAATATTGCAGGAATGGGAGTGGCTCAGAACTCCAGGTTTAATCGGCCTACTCATCATCAGAAGGCTTTCCAGAGAAGAGGAAATAGAGAAGCGATTTTAGGATTAGGAAAAACGGAGAACCCCAATTAAACCAATATAAAATGTGGCGGGTCTCTGTGTCACATTCACGATGGATGGCCAAACTTTTTTCATGGAAGTCAAATATTGGAAACGTCAACGGAAGGATCGCAAATTTTGGTCGGTTAGCAATATTGGAAGTCAAATATTGGAAACGTCGTACTTTGGCCCGCCACTGTCACCATCCATCCATTCAAATTATGTTCATAAGTGGGTATTTTTTTATTTATTTTTTAAATATTACCACACTCTCTTCTCTTCTTCCAATGTCTATTTCATTTCTAATAAAAAAAAGAGAGGTAGGAATACGTTTACATGTTCAATTCTAGAATCTTTGAATAGTCAATACTAGATTTAGATTGATTATTGATAATAAATCTTTAAATATATTAACTTAATACTAGATTTAGATTGATTACTGATAATAAATCTTTAAATGTATTAAGGTAAGTTAATTTTAAAATCTTTGAATGGTAAATTTTAAATATTTTTTAAATTAATTTTTATATTGAAAATAGATAATAATTCTTTAAATATATTAAAGTAATTGTTTATTTATAAACATCATAAATTAAAATTAGGATTTAATTGGTATATGAATCAATATGCACAAAAAGAATAAATCAAAGATTATATAGAATAATAAGAAGGATCCAAAAAAATTTATTATATTTTATTGATGAATTTATTTATGATGGAATATATATATGGTGATTTAATAAATTTACCAATACATTTAAATAAATTATTGATCTATTCAATTTAATATGGTTGGTGTCAATGAGATTTTGTATTTTATTTTTCAAAGTTATACATTTAATTGTAAAATTTTATGGAATCATATGATAATCACAGAAGATATTTTCATGAAAATACTTGTCAATCATCTTGAATAGGTAAAAGTTATCTAGATGGAGGTAATGTGATCCTACTCAATTCAATCAATCTTTACAATAGTTTTATGTAATTTTGCCATGTCTCAGGGATTTCCAATGCTTCTTTTGTTAAAGTAATATGGGATTCTTTAATGGTTATTTTATAGAATCGACTGCATGCTTAGTGTCTTTCTTTGATTGAACTCTATTATCATTATCTCTAACCTTAAATCTTATATTATTTAGAAATTTATGACCATAGATGTTGAAATATTTTACCCCTACTTAAACATACTACTATCTAAAATATTGACTTCAAAGTTTCTATCAATATGCCAAAGTTTTTTTGAAAGAATTATAAGTGTAAAAGATTACTTTAATGTCCTTGATAATTAAAAGCAAATTATTGTTAAATATACTTTGAAGATCACTATTTGGTGGTTCATAATGCCCATCTTAGTAACCATAGTATTGAAATGAAATGCATGTACACCAATAGTCTCATTTAGTCTTTGTTTGATTTGAGTTAATTATGTAAATGTGACCTTAATTTAAAATATTGATTTGAAAATTGGTCCAAAATCATCAACTAAGGTTTTAAAATTTTGTAAAGAGATTCACATTTTAAATCATAAAACCAATCAAGTGTTTAATCCTTCAAACTTGTAGGAAGTAAATTATTTAATATTTTTTCATCATGAAAAAAATACAAAAAAGAGACATAACATGTTCTAATGTGATGAGAAGGGACTCCCTTTCCATTAAATATTTCAAAAGTTGGATTTGTTACAGGATTATTTGAATATTCTTCCTTGTTCAAAATAAGACCATAATAAAAAACATTCAACTAAAAATTCTGATGAAAAATGGGTTCAACCCCAAAGATTACATGTTTTTTATTAAAATAATAAAAATATATATTACCATTATTTTTTCCCAATAATAAGGGATTAATTTTTGTGAAGTTAGGACTTTACATGATGTTCCTTAACATAAATGGGAATAATAGTGCACAATGAACATGTGAATAAGAAGTTCATCATTCCTCATGTAAAGTCCCAAATTCACAAAAAAAAAATGTTTCTATGAGTCCCTCATTTTATAATCATTGCATGTGTGGTGAATATACTTCACATAATTATGAATCCTATATTATTCACACAATTATGCTTAAAAAGAGCCTTTGAAACTAATTCATGTTACTCCAACACCACCTTTGTTAAATTGATTATTAATAAGTGAAGGAAGACTACCTTTAAAAATAATAATAATAATGTTATAACATTATTGAAATACTATTTTCTCTAAAACACTAAAACATGAAGATTGATTCTTAGAATATGTTTCTTTTACACCTTCCACTAGTTTGTTTTTTGAAAACATGGAGTGTATTTTCGTTGAAAGTTGTCTTGTTATTTTTACAAATGTCAAATTAGTTTTTTTTATATAGAATATATATAACACGTAGTGTTATATTAAGTTTGGTTAGTTAAAACTTCTAGGTTTTTATTTAGCTACGTAAATATTCTAGAGGCTTGATTAAGCTTATAATTATCTTCATTATTTCTTTTAAGTTAAGATTATCCTCCTTGACTGTAAAGTTTTTGTGAGCTATTTATATGGCTCAAGTCTATTTTAATTTAAATGGTTTGTGGCTTCTCAATAATTATTTGTAAAAATAATTTATTTATGGAGCTGAGGAGACAAGCATGTGAAGTAAGAGTGATTGTAGGGCAACTGTCAAATATCAATGAATTCTAACTATTGGAACATTAGAGGACCAACATCATGGCCATATGCATGTAAATTTTTATATTATTTATTATGAGATGAATACTACCTCATTTCATCAGGAAACATTTAATAATCTTTGATATCACCCAAAACTACTACTTCTTTGTAATTGTACATTTAAGGTGAAGATTATTTTGAAGTTAAGATGAACTTTCCATATGCATGTATTGAACTATTTAATATTAAGATGGTATTATCATCCCATAAAATATATTATGTTATGACTTTGTAGGTGTATAATTTATGACCTAATATGGACATTTCATGCTAAGGTCCTCAGATTTGTTGGCACTTCCCCTTCTAGCTATTGATAGTGACAAAGTTTTTGCAATGCCATTATCACTATAGTATACTTTATTGACAACCTAGCTTTGTTTCCAAGATGCTCTTTATATCCTTGTTTAGATAATAGTGGGTAAATAAATTTTGGAAATACAATGAAAAATAAATTGAAATTCATGTATTAAGCTATGGAGAATGTTTTTGTCTATCAATAAAATCTGATTATCAAGGTTTAATGATTAGAAAATTAAATATATTTGTTTATGTATAGGACTTTATGTTTAAATTTTTTAAGATCATACACACATGATGGATATAAAATAGCTGAAATTACATCAGGATCAGTTAATGAGATAAAAAAAAAAATCATCTAGGAGTGTATGGATATCTCATATATTTTTTTCATAACTATCAATTTGTAAGTTTTTGGATTCAACTACTTATAATATTTTTATCTTATTGTATATGACTCATCAATGGTGAATATAGGGAAAGAGACATGGGATGGAAAGATTACATCGAGCCCTCACCATATGGAACTTAATATTTTATGGTTGGTTGAGAGTTCATGCTACATGTTGATGACCCTCACTAAAGATATAACATGTAATTTTGAGATAGCTCTATGATCTAGGCAACAATTTAGGTGACAATTTGGGTGACAGTTCCACCCCAATTGATGACAAAACTTTTGGGAGCCATAATTTTTGCATGGTAGCTCCAATTGACTCACCGTTTGAAGCGTTGGAAAGATAGGAATGAGGGGAACATCATGAAATGGCACTGAGCTCTGCTCAATGAAGTTTGACCCTTGAAAACCCAATGGAAGTGCCTCAAATTTCAATTTTAATAATGCAGTCTAAAAATAGTAAGTTTCTAAAAATAGTAATTCCTCAAATTTTGTATTGTTTTAAATATTGGAAGTCATACCACTTCATCTCCCTTGAGATTGGTGACCTTCCACATCCTCCCCATGCTTTCAAATTGTGTATAAATGAAGAGGTAACCTGAAATGTGAAGACAGACATCTCTTCCCAGGGATAAGCATATATTTGTATTGCAATCTTGAGTTATACTACGTCTCTTCTCAGAGAATTCATTGTTACTGTGTTATTTATATGTTAGTAAGATATTTATCAACCAAAACTTTTGAGCTTTAGATCATTGGTGTTGGAACGATTTGTCTTGAGAGTGTATGATCCTGAGGATGAGGTCAGGCTACAAGAAGCTTGGGTGGGAAACAACAGAGCTTCCTAAATTTCCACCTGTTTGCTCCAAATGACTTCAAATGGTGGAAAACACCAAGACATCCGATCCTTTTAAGGAAATGGTGAATGAGGCCCTCCAATGGCAACAAGCGTAGATCCTCCAACAATTTGCCCAAATTATTCAAACACTTTTGATGGGAAATCCTAGCTCTGCGGCTCCACTTCCTGACTCCTCATCTAGGGAACATCCTTTCAATGCCCCAACACTCTTCAAGGTCTAGGTAAATTTTAATATTCCTACATTTGAAGGAAAAATCAATGCTGATGCAGTAGAAAACTGGTTGGATTAACTATCTTCCTACTTCTCTATAAATAAATTCACCAATGGAGAAAAGATTACTTTTGCTCTTTTGAAATCAACATTGCCTATTAAAAATTGGTGGGAAGTATGCAAAAAGAGGTTCAGTATGGATGACATTGGCCTTGAGGTGGAACCTGCCTGGGATGATTTTGTGGAAGCAATGAAAGAAGAATACTATCCCATCAGAGCCTATGATGATCTCTACATACAATGGCAACAACTTCGCCTTGGTAAGGACTAATCTATTCAAGATTACATAGACACTTTTCATTCTTTGTCTGCAAGATTGGGCATTCAAGATAGTGAGAAACATAAGACTCTCAAATATCATGGTGGACTACAATGGTACATATGGGGGGAAATGAAACTCTTCAATTTGGAAACCCTCGGTGAGGCATACAAATTTGTAGTAAAGATTGAACAGAAGCATGGTAGAAAGAATACTAAGAGTCAACCCTCAAAATGGAAAGGTGACAAGGAAGGTCAAATATGAGGCCCAAATTGGAAGCAAAAGGAGTTTCAAGATAAGAATTCTCAGAAAGGGAAGGCTGGAAAATGGTGTGATTACCACAAAACTGGAACTCACTCCATAGAAGAATGTCAAGCCATCAAGTCACTACTTTCTGAGTCACAATACTTGATTTCTACTACTCTGCCTCATACACAACCCACAGTCGAAGAGGATGAAGAAGAAATTGTAGATGCTGAGCCTGAAACCATTATCACTTCATCACATAACCGTGAGGAAAGACCAGATGACAAGGAAATATTGTTCCACTCCAAATTATGGGTAAAAGGTAAGCCTTTACATTTCATTCTTGATAGTGGGAGTCAAAAGAATTTAATCTCTGCTAAAGTTGTGAAAAGTCTAAATCTATCCATGAAGCCTCATCCAAAGCCCTATAGTATTAGATGGTTGAGCCCAAGGAGAGACCTCCGTGTCACCTATCAGTGTCTTCTTTCATATGCTATAAAACCATTCCAAGATGAAGTCTTGTGTGATGTGGTCAATCTAGATGTTTGTGATGTACTCCTTGGTCAACCATTCATGTATGAGCGACATGGCATCTATGAATCACAAACCCAAAGGATCACCCTCACTCTTGGAACACAGTGATATAGGGTACCAGAGGTACCACCCCCCACATCTGTCTCCATGATCAGTGCAAAGCAATGCAAGAGATTGGTGGAGAAAACAAAGCAATTTGTTCTCATGGTGGTCAAGCCACAAAAATCTAAGAAGGCCAATGTTGCAGTCCTAACTACACAATCAACACAACAACAGAAGTAGATAGGATGAATCACAAGAGAATATGATGACTTATTCAAGTCACCCATAGGAGTTCCATTGCATTGTTAGGTAAAAAATTCTATCGATTTGATCCTAGGGTCACCTTTGCCTAACAGTCCTGTGTATCGCAGATCAGTTTTAGAGAATGATGAGATAAAAAGATAGATTCAAGAATTGATCCAAAAGGGTCACATCAGGCCAAGCTCTTCACCTTGTGGTAGCCCAATTATCTTGGCACTAAAGAAAGATGGAACATGGAGGCTTTGCATTGACTATCGAGCCCTGAATAAAATCTCTATGAAGAATCGCTATCCTCTCCCCAGGATTGATGACCTACTGGACTAGCTCTGTGGTGCAAAGTTCTTCACCAAAATTGATCTCAAATCTGGTTATCATCAAATTCCCATTGATCCCACTGATTTCTAGAAGACTGCATTCAAATCTAAGGAGGGGCTCTTTGAATGGTTCGTTATGCCTTTTGGCTTAACTAACGTAGCTACAACTTTCATGAGGATGATGGATGACATCCTACAACCCTTCACAAACTCATTTGTGGTTGTCTACTTAGATGACATACTCATCTATAGTAGAACATGGGAAGAAAATTTGCAACATGTTCGTAAGGTGCTTCAAACTCTTCAGGAGCATAAGTTGCATGCAAATCTTGACAAATACACATTTGGGATTACAATAATTTAGTACCTCAGGTACGTTGTGAATGAGGAAGGGGTCCATGCTGATCCAAAAAAGATTCAGGTTATTGGAGAATGGCCCACATCAAGGACCCTCATAGAGCTTCACAGCTTTTTGAGTCTTGCAAATTTCTACCACAGGTTTGTTCTTGGATTCTCACATGTTGATTGGTCACTAACCCAAGTAACTAAAGGAGGAGCTAAAGCTAAATTTCAATGGGGTGACATACAATAAAGGGCACTTGAGAATTTGAAGAATAGACTCTGCTTAGCCCCTGTTCTTACCTTTCCAGATTTGCATCAACCTTTTGAGTTGATGACAGATGCATCTGAATATGCCATGGGAGCTGTCATCATGCAACATGGCCACCCTATTGCATATCACAGTGAAACTTTCACTGATAGAGTCAGGAAATATCCAACATATGATAAGGAGCTCTATGCCATTGTGCAAGCCTGCAAACAATGGAAACACTACATCTTAGGGAAAGAAACGGTCATCCACACTGACCACAGACCATTAAATTCATCTAGATGCAAAGCAAGCTTTGAAATGAGAGGCATCAAAAGTGGGCCACATATCTTCAGCAATTCCACCTAATAATCAAACACAAAAAGGGGAGCTCAAACACAGCTGCAGATTGTCTAAGCCGCCCACCAATTATCACACTCACAATAGTTTTGGACTTGTGCAGACATGAGACTGCCACTTGGGGTGCCCTGTATGAAGCAGATCCTACCTTTGCTGATACATATCAAGCACTTCAAAAAGGTACACATGTTTCTAATTTCTATTTGCAAGATAATGTCCTCTGTCATATGGGGCACATCTGTGTTCCAGTTGTAGAGCAACAAAAGATGATATGGGAAGCACAATTCAGTAGGATAGTTGGACACTTTGGTATTGAGAAGACATTGGCAGTTCTTCAAAAACACTTCTACTGGCTCCATATGCGAAAGGATGTGGAAAGATATCTCAAATCTTGTACCCCATGTGCAATAGCCAAGCCAACAAATAAGAAGCAAGGATTTTACATGCCATTGCCAGAACCAACTAGACCTTGGGAATCTGTCTCAATGGATTTTCTCTCAGGTTTGCCCACTTCAAAACATAGTAAGAATTGTATTTTTGTGGTAGTTGATCATTTTTCAAAAATGTCTATCATGATCGCTTGTAATAAAAATATATCTACTGAGAAAATTACTCAACTATATTTTAGTCATGTATGGCTCCATTTTGGTCTTCCCAAGTCCATTGTCTCAGGTTGAGATAGCAGGTTCTTGAGCATCTTCTGGTCCACTCTATGGAAGATGATGGATACTAAGCTGATGAAGTCCACAACTTTCCATCCACAGACTGATGGTCAAATAGAGGTGGTAAACTACTTGATTATTCACATGATTCAGATGTATCACTCCAAACATCCACGCACATGGGATGAGGGATTTATTTTCATACAACATGGATACAATTGGGCACTGCATAGCTCGACCAAGCACAATCCATTACATGTATGTTTTGGGTTCCAACCCATGGCACCGATTGATATAGCTATTCCATTTTCCACCATGGAATACACACCTCATGGAAGATCTGAGGTAGCAAAAGCTACAATTTTTATTAAACAAATGCAACACCTCTAGCAACAAGTTCATGACATTCTAGAGAAGATGAATCAAAAGTATAAGCAACGCCATGACAAATATAGGGTTGCACACCATTTTGTTGTGGGTGACAAGGTTTGGTTATGGCTTCAGAAGGAATGACTTGTAGGCCCACACAAAAAGATTCGGCCTTTGTGATATGGTCCCTACACCATCACCAAAAGATTTGGAGAAAATGCTTTTGATTTGAACCTACCAGCCTACCTTGGTCTGCATCCAATATTCAATGTGGAGCTCTTCAAACCATATCATCCACCTATATTGGACACTTCAGTTGTAGCAGAACAACTCAACATTGATGAGCTTGATCCACAGAGTTTTGCTCCAGTGGAAGAGGATTAGATTGTGGATACCTAGATGAAGACAACAAGAGGATGCTCTATTCTGCTCTATCGAGTGGTCAAAAGGGGCCAGCTTAGCCATCATGGTGAGTGGCTCATAGAGAATGAAATCAAGAAATAACTACCACATTTGATGGGTAACATTGACGCAATGGGGACCATTACTTTTCAAAGAGGGAGGAATGATCTAGGCAACAATTTAGGTCATAATTCGGGTGACAGTTCCACCCCAATTGATGACGGAACTTCTGGGAGCCATAACTTTTGCACCGTAGCTCCAATTGACTCACCGTTTGAACCGTTGAAAAGCTAAGATGAGGGGAATGTCGTGAAATGTCATTGATATCTACTCAATGAATTTTCACCACCGTAAAACCAATGGAATTGCCTCAAATTTCAATTTTAATAGTGCAGTCTAAAATAGTAAGTTTCTAAAAATAGTAATTCCTCAAATTTTGTATTGTTTTCAATATTGGAAGTCATACCACTTCATCTCCCTCAAGATTGGTGACCTTTCACATCCTCCCCATGCTTTCAAATTATGTATAAATGAAGAGGTAACCTGAAATGTGAAGACATACATCTCTTCCCAAAGATAAGCATATATTTGTATTGCGATCTTGAGTAATACTACATTTCCTCTCAGAGAATTCATTGTTACTGTGTTATTTCTATGTTATTGAGATATTTATCAACCAGAACTTCTGAGTTTTGGATCACTCTACTAGAGGATTATGAATCTAGTGTTTCAATAGATTATAAAGGTGTGTATATATTCATGTTAGTTTTATGTATCTATGGGTCTTCAGCATAATTTTTGTAACCTCTGGTATCCTTTCCATTCTCTTGATCATACAAGAAAAAGAATATAACACAGTAATTTCTAGATAAAGTAACTAAAATGTTTACTCATAGGAATCTAAAAGATTTAATTCCATACTATTTGGAATCTAAACCTTGGTGTTTAAAAACATTCTCAATGTGATCTTCTTATGGATTCAATGATGGTTCTATATGAGGTTGATATAATTTCAAAGGATGTTCAACACATCATCAAATAGATGATGGATAACTATAGATATGCATTTAAACTTGTTCTATGCTCTGATATTGATTCAAGCCTAGTATATGCTTCATATAATCATTGTCAAGTCATCAAAGTAAATGCTCCACTAACCCATGAAGTGAGTTCCTTTCTAAACATTAATGCTTTGACAATAGAATTTATATTATGTATTTGCTAGTAATCTATGTAGTTGAATGTCTCTTAGATGTTTTGGTGGATATTATTATAATTGAGGTCATTAGGGCTCCTACAGATCATGGAAGTGCTTCTTTAGATTGCCACAAAGGAAAGTCTCAACATGCCAATGAGTTTTTTAACTCGTATTGCAAGGAAATCGAATCTAAATCTCAGATGAACAATCATGTCCCTTGAAGCCTGCAAAGCTTATTAGTAATGTTTACCCTTATAATTTAGTCTATGATGCTTTATTTTATATATGTATGTTGACAAATGGGTCAAATCACTCGAGTTCTAAACGTCAACTGGATCAAAGTAAGCATGGCAAAATATTACATATTAAAGTTCATCTATCTACCATTATAAAGGATTAACGAAATTTAGGCAGACTTTTGTATTTTTATCTTTTTTGATATAATAAAATGCTTGCCCACCCACAAGTTGTGGGCACAAAGATATTCCATTCAAATTGTTTTCTATTTTTTTTATAATACAAGTCATTAGATGTTTTTGTATCATTGATGATATTTATCGATTGGTGGCAGTAAAAGAAATTTGGTTTTTTTTATTTCAATAAATTCATTTTGTCTATCGAGAGACAATAGTTGGTATTAAAATGATATTGTGTATTGAGAAAGAAAAAAGATAGTGTCTCTTAAGAGACAAAAAAAAATAGTATTTTATATCATCTCTTGAGAGACAAAAATAATATTATTTCTTGAGAGACAAAAATGATATTATCTCTCAAGAGACAAAATAAATAGTATTCTATATTATCTTTAGTGAGATAATAATTAGAAGCACCCGTTTTGAGATAATATTAGAGAAAATACACAACTATTTTTTGTCTCAATTTCAGATGATTTGTTGAAGTATTGTCTCTAATATTATTTCAAACCACCCCCATTTTTTGTAATGTGGGTTCAATCGCAAAGAATGCATATTTTTCATCGCTAAAATAATAAATTTGTGTAAAGTTGAGATATTACTCCATACATGAGATTGAAATAACATGATCCATGGGGCATGAAAATAAGAAGTCCATCACACAAAAAACACATTTTCCTATTTTATTAAAAGTTGGTCTGAATTAAATAGAATATGTTTAGTGGAGAATTTATTTGATAATTTAGTCACCTATAGAATTTACTTAAGCATTTATGTCACTCGTATATCAGGGAGGACAACATAAACAAAGGCATCATGCACCAAGTCCTTGCCTGAGCTTATAATAGTTTTGAATTTTTTTTCAAGTATTGAGCATAGAATGAACATTTTCATCAAGCATAATTACTTAAGAATAAATATGGCACTTTTGAATTATCTTAATAAATTATTCTATAGTGACATTGGTCCATAGTGATAGTATTTATTGTTATCATTACCTACTTTCATACTTGTGGAATGCAAGTGGAACATGCTTGTTAGCAAATTGGTAATGCCAAAATGTGCATTTGATTTGGATGATAGAATGCATATTCATTTTTGCAATGTCAATTCCCTATCAATAATAGTCAACTTGAGACAACCAAACTACATGCATCAATTAGAGGATAAAAGGCAATGTCATTTTTACATTGCTAATTTTCCCTAGCCATGGTTGACAGGGAATGGATGTCGACATTACACACCCAACATAAGTGAAATTTTAATGGTGAGTTTTTTAGCTTCTTTTCTAAAAAATTGAAGAATAAATTCTTTGTGATCTGGGTCTATTACTTAAAGCCTAGAAAGGCTTGTTTCGAGTAGATCTTAATTGATTAAAAACTACTTGTAAATAATGTGATTGTCGAACTTGTCATTTATTCTATTTTAGGTAGTATATATGGACAAAAACTACTGGTAAATAATGTGATGATCAAACTAGACATTTATTTGGGTTTACCAATATATGTGGGCAAAGTGCAAGTATTTAACACATTTTATTTTATCTAATCTATTTGTCAATCTCAATTTTTTAACCTCTCAATATATGTAAATAAAAAGTATGTGAAAGTCTACCAAACAAAAAAAAAGTTACATTTCAATTCCATGGAGGTGATTTAACCAATATCATTTAATGGAAAAGAGTAATGCAAGAATATATGAAAACAATTGTAGATAGAATGTTGGTGTAATTTGTACGCTTATTACATTGTTTAGTTTGCTAGATAGTTTGGTAGTTTTCAGTTGTGCTTAGGTGTCGCCTATTGGTAGTTTTATAACTGTTTTGTATTTGTATATATTCGTGCTACTATGCTTTGGAATCATCAATCAAAGTTTCAATCAATTATTTCTACATTCTTGTATCAGAGCATCTGCAGCCATAGAAGTCTGAGCAGCCTTTGTCTTCATTTGGCTCAACGTAGCAGAGCATAGCAATAGCCTGGTCCAACGTTAGAACCTAAGGATGAATCAGAGTTTGAAGACGCAGTCATAGCAGATGCGTTCATGCCTAAAGAGCATATAGAAGCGTTCAATCAGCCTGTACAAAGAGCATTGACGAAAACCAGTTCGATAGACTCGCCTGCTTGCGACCTGTGCAACCTAACACGACAGAGGAAGTTTGACTGACCCACGACACCCAATGAAAGCGTGAAGTCTGCATTCAAAGTGTTGAAAGCCTGAAGAAGAGTTTGACACAGCAGTTAGAACCATGACCTGCATAGAAAGGTGAAAGCATATTTTGCCTCGTATATATACAATGCCTGTCTGGAAGGTAGCAGAAGCACGAAAGTTTGATCAAAGTTCCTGCAGCAGAAGAAAGAGGTAATGCTTGGAAAATGCAATCTATAGTAAAAGTAAGCATGAAAGTCTGAAGCAAAGGCCGAAGGGTGGAGCAACAACAAAAGAAGTGCTCTCATGAGTATAGAAGAACACAAACTGTTGATTGCTGGTGGCAAGTAAGGACGTTGTGCAACGGAGGTGTGTTTGAAGACTGCTACAGTCCAAATTTTCCTTCTACCATCCAAACCTGCAACTACAACCACCAAGAAAGCAAGCGAAAATTGTAAACCTACAGCGAAGTGCCATTTCTACAAGGTACATTGCTTTATACAGATTTTTGAAACTTTGAAGCTATACATCCTGTTTTGTTTGTAATTATTTTGCAAAAGTAAAGTAAGAAAACACACAAATATGTCTGCACCCAAGTTGTTACTGTCAGATGCCTAGCTCTTGAAAGGGCCAATTTTTTCCACTTAGAATACAAAGATGTGGATGGTTCTTCAATTTGAAGAACTATGGGGGGCATCGTCACTAGAACAATGACAGTCGAGCAAAAGATGTTTGATAAGTCAGATGCAAAAGTGCTCAAGCTGATAACTCTCAGTATTACTTATGAAGTTCAACTACATGTATGCGATGCAAAGACATCGAAGGAGGCATGGGACATTTTATCCACAATTGATGAGGCAAAGAACCAGACTAGAATTCTACATTTGTAATTTCTTCTTCATACACTCAATATGAAATCAGGGAAAAGGGTTGAAGAGTTCTTATGTTAGATTGCAAAACTGCGAGTAGAACTTGTTACATTTGGAGAAAATATCGAGGACAAGATGCTGGTTTTGATCACACTGAGAACTCTCCTATTTCATTTTCCCACATTCATTACGACACTCAACATTACCAAGCAAGTGGTGTCATTCAAAGAACTGGTCAATTTGCTTCAATAGGGGGACAAAGCAATTCAATCCGTGCACAAAGAATTTGAGGACAAAGCCTTGATCTCCAAGCAATGGGGTCTAAAATTCAGGAAGGGACCTTAGAAGTAGCCACAACAACATCAACAATAGTAGAAGACTGAGAAGCTGAAGTAGTGGTGTTACATTTTCAAAACCCACACACATGATAATGATCATTACTGGTATAATGCCTTGGCTCAAGGCCAATCCAGTCAAGAGGGCTTTTCCAGTAAAGAAGATTCAAAGAAATATAAAAGATGTCCTCGATAATGGAAGTAGAAAGGGCATGTAACAACATAAATCAAGAGGAGAATACATCTGATGATGAAGTAGTAGAAGTATCAACATATGGAGCCCATGATCATCTTGTACTAGTCTCCCAAACCTCAACATTAACAGAATCTAGTGCCATTAAGCACATGACTGGATCTAAGGAACTCCTTGATTCATTGACAAATCACCCAACTAGATCTTGAGTTCAAATTATTGAAATAAAGAGTATGTTGTAGAAGGAATTAGACGTGTCACCATTCCTCTTAGGATAAGATGTTGTGTTCTCACAAAGCTACTCTATGTCCCTTGTTTGATAACAAATCTCTTATCTATCAATCAAATATTGAATCACAAGATAAAAGTAGAGTTTTTAGTTGAGGAAGGCATCAATCATGTCTCATTTCCTTAGAAGGTCAGGTTCTTGCTAAAGCATTCTTGAAGGATCGATTATTTGTCTCAGATGTAGTTTCAGGTAGTGAAGTTACACTCACTACCTCTACATTAGAATCTACTACACTTTGGCACTACTGCTATGCCATCTATCTACTAGTTCCCTCTTCTAGCTCAGTTCTAAGGCAATGGTATGTGGAATTTCTCAGCTTTCTTATTCTTTTCCAATATGTTATAGTTGTCTTGTAGAAAAACAACATCAGGTTCTATTTGAGCCAAGTTCCTCACATTCTAATGAATGACTTACTACGGTGTATACTGATTTGTGCGGACCCATGCTAGCATCCCATCGAGGATTTAGGTACTTTTACATATTTTTTGATGACTTTTATGACAAGACTTGGGTGTTCTTTCTTAAAAAGAAGAGTGAAACTCTTACACATTTCAAGGCCTTCTATCAGTGTGCTGTTACATAGTCTGAGAATAAAATTTAACTCATCTACTCAGATTGAGGGGGGAATTCACATCTATAGAATTCTTGGCATTCCTAAAGCAACATGGCATCAAGAAATACCTAATTTCTCCTTACATGCCTCAGTAGAATGATATAATCACTCAATCATGGAGATCGCTCATTGCATGCTATCCATTATAAAGTTGATGGCACAATTCTAAGCAGAAGTAGTATAGATAATTGTCTATCTTCTAAATAGAGCACCAAAAAATATCTTGCTAGATAAGACACCAAAATAGGTATGGAGTGGTTGTAAACCATCTATTTCTCATCTTCGAGTATTTGGTTGTACTTCTTATATGCATATTCCATATAAGAAAAGGAAGAAGATTGAACCAAAAACCCTCCAGTGTATTTTCTTGGGGTATAACACTACCTCTAAAGCATATCATCTCATCGATCCTGAGACGAAGAAGATTTATGAAATTTGTGATGTGATTTGTAATGAGTCATCATTTGACTCATTAGCACAAAAGGAGATAAACAAGACCATCTCTCACAGACTATTCCCATAGTTAGATGATGAACATGAAGAAGGTGAGCTATAAGAAGGAGAATTATTCATTGATATTGGTAATCATAGGGTAGTTTTTCATCAAATCAGTAACCACAATGATGTCCTAAATGCCTAGATTCAACAATCAAGGACTCACACCTAAGCTCTCCTCTAGACACATCATCAAGAGTTTAAACAAGAAGATCGGTGAGAGATGAAGTCAGTCTTGCACTCATGGGTTTAGTGGTTGACAACACTGAACCAGAGATAGTTTGAGAGGCCTTAGTCAACACCAGTGAAAGAAAGCTATGGATGCAGAATATGATGCCCTCATCAATAATTAAATATGGGAACATGTTGATCTACCTATATGCGAATAAATCCATTGGCTAAAAATGGATCTTCAAAACAAAGTACAAGGCAGATGGATTCATCAACAAATACAAAGCATGACTTGTTTTAAAGGGTTATGCTCAGTAAGCAGGCATTGATTATGAGGAGACATTTGCACCCACTGTGAAGATCAAGACCATCAAAATTATTTGTGCAATGGCAACATAATATGGATGGACACTTCAAAAAATGGATGTCAAAAGTGATTTCTTGAATGGTGATCTGAAAGAAGAAGTATACATGACCCAACTGAAAGGTTTCATTGATGACAAACATCCACATAAGGTATGTCATCTAGTTAAGTCTCTTTATGGACTTAAATAAGAACCTCAAGAATGGTACACAAAAATAGATGATCACCTATTACAACATGGTTTCATTCATAGCCCCTCTAATTCCAATTTGTATATCAAGAAGGTTGGTACATATATTATCATTCTTGTCTTGTATGTGGATGATCTTATGATCACTGGTAGTTAAAATGAACTTGTTGATGCATTAAAG
>JARHVA010002309.1:865000-870000 GCA_037957365.1 Torreya grandis | reverse complement strand
GGTAAGAATCCTTAAAAATCCACAATACCTTGCATGGTTCGACATGACATCTCTAGAGGTCTATATAAGTGTATGGATGTTCTCATTTTAAAATTTAGTGAAGTAGAGGTTTAGAAAGGTCAGTCAAAGGGGAGATTATGCCTGATTGTAGATAAGGGGAGGTAAGCTTGATTAAATAGCCTTTATCCTTAGATAATTGCATAGAGATTTATTAAACTATATCAAGTTGTATGCAAAAATTATATGTTGTAGCTCATATCCCAAAAAAATCTATAACATATACTTTGGGATAAAAATTATGTGATATTAATATAGAATCAAAGATTTTTTTTGTTTATAATTTTTTGTTGTGTTGAAAGATGCAAGTGTGATCAGACATATTGCATGGTGGAATGTATCCCTTAATTGAGACCCCTAACCATGGATACATAATTTGGTATCAGATCCAGTTGAATCCCATAAGTGGTGAGATATGAGTTAGTGAGGAGGAGCTAACAGAGTGTCAAATGTGAGGCAGCTAGCTAAGTGTTTATTACACCAAGAAAGAAACATGCATAAATCTCATAAAAGTGTGAAATAATAAAGATGCCACCTATACAAGGGTAGTTTTTAGAGGCCTAATTATCATCAATGTGACCAAAAGGTTGGATGTGTTGCATATTTTCCAAATATGATTTGATGTTACTGAAGAGGATAGAAGGCATGATTTCACACAAAAGGATGATATGAGTAGCATTGAGGATGAATTTTTTCCATTTATTGAGAATTATCTAGCATCTATAAAACCAATGAGGGGATCCTTTAATGTAATTGATAACATAACATGGAAAAATATTTAGGTGTAAGTTAGTGAAGGAGTAATAATTAAGGCTATTGATTTCAAAAAAATTAGGAATCTTTACACAGTTGAATCACTGAATAAAAAAAAACTACCCTTCCAAGGTTCCCATGACTTCTGATGGAAACATGTCACTAAGGGGACTGATTTATGAGATTACACAATCTTAGATCATAATAGATAAAATAGTTATTCATTTTAAGCCACATTGTATATTAATTATGGGATAAGTAGTAAATAAATTATCATGATTTCCTCCAAAATTGGCATTGACATGATTTACAAAGGTGAAGAATTAGAATATGATCAAAAATTATTTCATAAAATGCCACAACAATTTTTTTTTTAATGAGTGTGATTTCTATACCTAAATATCTAGAGATTATGACAAAATTTTGATAAAAGGTTTGAATGAAAAATGGAGTCTAGGACAAATAGAAGAATTCAAAGGTGGAAAAACTAGGGTACCAGATCTATGTGCAATCTTTATCATGGAAAACTGTGTGCATTTCGGTGGAAGTGATATATTTAGTGATGGATTTAACATTAATTATAGATATTTCCTTAGGTGTCCTAGTGGAGTCAAAGTTATTGGTGTATTAGGATAAAGAACTATATGATTTCTTTTCACCATCAAGATATAATTTAGGTAAAGATTCAACCATTGTTATGGCATCTAGATTATGAGGAGGTTTTGAAGGGCCAAATCAACCATTCTCCTCCAAACAAATGAATTTTAAGGAAGCATTTAAAAATGCTACTTCCAAATTATATTTTAAGAAGTTTATTCCTCTATCTCAAACTTACATTATAGAATAATGTTATGATGGTGTGTGTGAAATTAGTGAAAAATATTAATGGTTGGTGTCATCCTAGTGTGATTAAGTGATTCAATAGTGAATTGTGACCTTGGAAGTGTATTTAGACTTTAGCTCATGGATATTGGGGTTTTATGTAATCTAAATTGGTAGAAATAGGTAATTTTATTGTAATATGACATTAGAACTTTTGAGTTTTTCATTGTGGAAGCCTCTTTTATATGAAATGATTTGAAATGTGTATTTATGGTAGTATTTTTTAGAATCCCTTTAGATTGGGATTATAAAACTTGGTTGAAATTTTCATAACTTTGAATTTTTCAAAATAGTCAGTACTTGGTGAGAATACAATAGTTTTGGGTTCAAACAATAGAGTAGGGTACTCCTGTCTAATAGGGTGTTGTTGTCTAATGAAGACAAAAAATTATGTTGAGGACAAGGTATAGTCTAAGTGTGGGATTGGATTGTTTGCACAATAAATTATGAAATATAAGAGCCTTAGTTAGCTTAGAAGAATTATTCATCTACATGAAAAGTGAAGGAAAGTGGTAAAAGGCCCTAGAATATGTCATGATCTAAGTGTGTAAAAAGGGTCGTCACAAATGAATTATTTCAGCTTAAATGTTAATCTATGTGTCTACACCTTGGTAACTAATAAAAAGTGAACAAAGAACGTGAATTGGTTTTTAAAATTATGAAATTAAATAAATGACCATAAACATAAGAAATAAAAAATAAAACAATATAGACAAATATAGGTCATGAGATCATGTGACTTGTTATATTTTTAAAAATCTAAATATTATCTTCTTTTTATATACAAAAATCTTGTTCTATTTTTATGCCATGTCATGTAATCATTAATTTGTACTGATCTTAACCATAACATATAATATTATGTTGAAAAAAAATAAAGGCATGCTACGATTCTTGAAAAACATGTTATGCTATGGTTTTGTATAATGGCCTTAGGTTTTGTTATCTTATAAAGTATCTTTGTACATTATTATTATGATATTTTTTAGATATTATAATTTTAAATTCAATACTAAAATTATAATGACAAATAGAATGGGACTAAAGTGATCTCAAAGATTTGTCCCAGAAACATACAGTGCATGATAATGATTTTATCAATCCCCTTAAATCTATTGATGTTATTTTAAATATTGGTATTATTGAATCATTTATTATATGGTTTGAAAGTAATGACCCTATTGCTTATTATGTAGGATGCATCCCCTTGAATAACTTTCTCTAAACCTAGATTAAGCACCATTTGGATATAAAAAGGATGAAGGTGAGAGGGATTCACAACCTCACCAAGGGATTTTTGTTCTCCTTTAAGGAGATATTGAATGTCTAACCCTATCTTTCCAAGTCTAATTATTGATTTATGTGGACTATCTTGACTATTTTATCGTGTGTGACTCTGTATTTTCAAGTCTCCCAATAGGCCTCCGTCGATATCATTTTTAAAGTCAAGTTCCCTAGTCTCCTAGTCCAATTATAGGCCTTCATGGACAAAATATTCCAACCCATTAGGTATATGATTTGTAATGAGATAGATTATTTTCACTCAAATTTTATAAATAAGTTTATATGTATCAAGGTTGACCTAAAAAAAATTACAAGAGTCTATTGATATTCACATAGGGACTTAATGCTCTACATATAAGGCCACCTATATCAACCTTCCAACCACACGTTTCCACTTTCGAGTGCGAGACCATACTTGATTAATTATTGTCCCCTTATAACCCACCTAGTTTTATGGTAGTGTAGTTAAAATATGTTCATCGTAAAGAGAGATACCATAGAAAATAATGAATTTGGATCACTATTTCTAAAACAAAAGTGATCATAGGGAATACAAACCTTATAATGGTTAATACAGTCTCCAACAAA
The DNA here is from genome assembly GCA_037957365.1 of Torreya grandis. Classification (NCBI taxonomy): domain Eukaryota; kingdom Viridiplantae; phylum Streptophyta; class Pinopsida; order Cupressales; family Taxaceae; genus Torreya; species Torreya grandis. Next base: position 866,436 of record JARHVA010002309.1, on the reverse strand, counting down.
AAATACCAAAAAGGTACAAAAAGGGTTGATAATGTTCTCCCTCTTCCAAATCATATCCCTAAAGTCCAAAATATCTTGTTAATCCATCAAATATAATTTTCTCAAAATAATTACTTGAAAATAGTTGTTTCAAATTTTGGGACCTCCTTAATAAATGCCCTACCTTGAACGTGCTCACATAATCCACCTTATAATAGTGATGATTCACCATGGTAATATAATGGGGATTGTCATTACCCTTTTACTAAAGAAACGTCACTTAAGAAATAGATTTACGACTTTGGTCTCTAGTGAAGCATTAAAGAATGATCAGAGAGAACATCACATGGAGAATTATTATTCAAGAATATTCTCTCATGGAATGTTTTAGGTCACATATATTCTTCATGAAAATTATCTATGGGATCTTATCTTTAGTGACCTAATGTTCTATATTTTGTGTGTTTCTAGGATGTTAAGATTATAGGGTTTCTATTGCATAATAATCTAAAATATACTAGGTATGGTGCCACATAACACTTCACCTAACATGAGGATGGTCATGGATGCATCAATGTTTTTATTTCCCCAAATCTTAGTAATTTTTATGTTACATTGGGAGAAGACCCACTATAATGGGAAATATGGGTCATACTTGACATTGAAAATCATTTTTGTGACTTTGATGGTCATTCATTGGGTCAAACTTGACAAATGTTATGATGTATAAACTAGCCTAAACCTCTTGTTTCTTGGTTGAAAGAGCGGTAGTATAATTATGACACCACTTTTAAGAATGAGTAGTCTTTGAGACTTATATAACATATTATGAGAAAATTTTCCTCATTTCTTGACAAGTTAAATAGTCAGTGGAGATTGAATTCTTCTCCTTGAATATGGCTTGCTTATCTTAACTAAATATGGAATTCTAAACTCACATTTTTTCCTTTATGTCTCATCTAACATGAAATATTCTAGGTGAAATATAGAAACACGTTGGGGTTTCAAATCCCAAGTGCCTTGTGTGTTCTAGACCCAAGATGATTAAATACTAATTATAGACATGTCCTCATGCTTGTGAAGCTTAGAAATGGATTCACAATTTATTTCAACCTTTTCACCCAAATCCCATCCATTAGTGAATGGCCTTCTTTGAATATAATTCTTAGTATCCAACATCTTTAATATTACTTTATATTTTTTTTCAAATCTATTATCCTTTTTTAGCTTTAGAAATATAAGAATATTGACATTTTCAATAATGAGACCTTTTCATAACAATTTTTAGTTAATAATAAAGTTGTCAATACCTATTTTCCTTGTTTAAAGATTTAGGCATAGGCAAAAAAAATTTACCATTGAGTTTTAGAATCTTTAGGAATTCCTCAATCATTGGGGAAGTGCAACATGCACCATAATTAGGGTCCCTTTAGAATTTGTGTTGTAAGAATCTCCTC
>JARHVA010002309.1:825000-855000 GCA_037957365.1 Torreya grandis | reverse complement strand
AGAACAAGAGATACAAGAAACCACCCTAAAAACTTGTATTAAACTCTTTACAGAAGGAATTACAGTTGAAAAAACTTCTTTTCTTCCACACCTCTCTCAGATGTACAGATCTCTTCTTAGATCTCTTTCCCTCAAGATTTCTCTCTCTCAATTACAATCAACTCCAACAACCTAGATTGATACACACATACAATCTATATTCTACTTCTACAGTAGTGTCTACTAAGCTATGAAGATCTATCCCTAATATATAACTTTAGAGATTCATGAGCATATAATTACAGCCACTATATGCACCTCCTAATCAAGGGCTCTAATCAGTTCTACTTAAAATAGAAATGTGGACTTACAACCAACACTTGATCTCATCATGCAAACATTCTGTTCTCGCATGAAAATAGACCCTGTATGCCTACCTGTGACTGACATCCGCCGACCTAATACTGACATCGGCAGCTTCTGGTCTGCTCCTAACCATCGACGGTGATTGTGGACTTTCATCAACTTCTGTATTTGCTCATGGGTGAAGCATTTAGCTCCATAACTTAACAATCTCCCACTTGGAGATAAACAGCTGCACCAGTACCTGTATAGCAACATCTTCTAGCTCCATCTTCAAACACAATCATGAAGACCAACGAAAGTTGAATGAAGATTCAACTTCTCCTTTGTAACCGGCTTGGTTAACATATCAGCAGGGTTCTTATCTGTATGGATCTTCTCTAGCTTTAACTCACCATCCTCCAATACCTGTCTAATGAAGTGGTACCTAAGATGTATATGCTTGGTTCTTGAATGAAAGGCTGAATTTTTATCCAAATGAATTGCACTCTGACTATCACTATATAGTCTCCAACTCTCTTTCTCCTTTCCAAGCTCTTCCATGAATCGTGTCATCCATATCATCTCTTTGCTAGCCTCTATGACTGCAATATATTCTGCTTCTGTAGTTGACAAGGCAATAACCTTCTGCAACTTTGATATCCAGCTAACCGTTGTTCCACCTATAGTGAAAACATATCTTGTGGTGTTCTTCCTGCCATCCAAATCACCTGCCATATCTGAATCTACATAACCATGTAGAGAAGTATTAGAACCACCATAGCACAAATGCCTATTATTGGTTCCTCTTAGATATCTAAGGATCCACTAAACTACTTTCCAGTGTTCATTTCCTGGATTGGCCATATATTTACTTACAACTCCCACTGCTTGGGCAATATCAGGCCTAGCACAAAAAATTGCATACATTAAGCTTCCAATTGCGGAAGCATATGGATCTTTCTTCATGTAATCTACCTAATCATGTGAATTAGGACACTGTTCTTTACTCAACTTGAAATGTCCAGCCATAGGTGTGCTTACCGGTTTTGCATCCTGCATATTGAACCGTTTCAACACCTTGTTCACATAATCCTCTTGAGACAAAATCAACCTATGATTTTTCCTGTCTCTCTTAATATTCATTCCAAGGATTTTCTTAGCTACTCCCAAATCCTTCATGGCAAATGTGTGAGCTAATTTTACCTTAAGCTCAGAGATATCCTGCATGTGTGATCTTACAATCAGCATATCATCTACATACAACAATAGAATAATATATCTACCATTATCCAATCTCTTAAAATAAACACAATGGTCAGATTGACATCTACTATAGCCATGCTCAGTCATAAACCTGTCAAATCTCAGATACCATTGTCTTGGAGCTTGCTTGAGACCATACAAGCTTTTCTTCAATCTGCACACTAGCTTCTCCTCACCTTTGACCTCAAATCCTTCTGGCTGATCCATATATATTTCCTCATCCAAATCTCCATGAAGAAACACTATCTTAACATAAAGCTTCTCAAGATGCAAATCCTCAATAGCAACTAAAGATAGTACAGTCCGTATAGAAATCATTTTAACAATAGGAGAGAAAATCTCATCAAAATCAATAACTGGTTTTTGTGCAAATCCTTTCACTACCAACCTGGCCTTATATCTCATTTATCCATTCTCACCTTCCTTCAATCTATAGATCCATCTGTTCTTCAGTGTCTTCTTTCCTCCTTGCAAATCAACCAAATCCCATGTTTGGTTCTCTTTCAAGGAATTAATTTCCTCATTCATGCCTAGCTCCCACTGATTCTTGGATTCCACCTGTATTGCTTCATCAAAACTCTCTGGTTCTCCACCATCAGTAAGCAATAAATAGAATAATGAAGGGGAATATCAAATTAGAGGTTTACTTACCTTGTCTGACCTCCTGATGGGTGTTTGAGACTCATTTACAACACACTATCTGCCCAAATTCTCTGACAGTGACCAACCTCAGTCACTTCTAGGCCTATTACTAGCTGACGTTGATTCCACCTGAATGACGTCGGTTCCTGCCTGGCCGACATTGGTCACTATCTGATCGACATTGGTTCCTGCACTGCCGATGTCAGTTCCTTCCTAACTGACGCCGGTCTCTATGTTTTCCTTTCTATGATTCTTCTTTCCTGCAAGCTCCTTTTGGATCGTCACCTTGTCCAATTCTCCATTGCTCTGCCCAGATTGATTCAGCTTCTTGAGCTGATCACTATACATCACTTTTTCATTGAAAATAATATCACGGCTCCTAATTATTTTGTTAGTTCCAAGATTCTAAAACCTGAATCCGAAATCATCAGAGCCATAGCCAATAAATGTGCACCTCATAGACTTAGCATCCAGCTTATTTCTATTTTTCTTATCAACATGCATAAAGGATTCACAACCAAAAACTTTGAGAAATGAGAGATCTATCTTTTTACCTATCCATGCCTCTTCTATAATTCCACCATCCAGAGCTGTAGAGGGTCCTCTATTGATCAGGTACACTACAATATCCACAGCTTCTGTCCAAAACTCTAAGGGCAATCCATCATGTAATCTCATACACCTTGCACGCTCCATGATTATTCTGTTCATCCTTTCAGCAACTCGATTGTGCTGAGGTGTTCTTGGAATAGTCCTTTGCCTATGAATCCCATGCATATAACAATACCAATTGAACTTGTGGCTACAGAACTCACCACCATTGTCAGATCTCAGGCACTTCAATCTCCTGCCTGTTTCATTCTCAACCATAGCTTTCCAAATCTTAAATGTGTCAAAAACATCATATTTCTTCTTAATACAATAGACCCTTACCTTTCTTGTAGCATCATCTATGAAGGAAACATAGTCCTGTGATCCTCCAATAGAAGAAACTTGAGTTGGTCCCCACACGTCTATGTGAACAAGCTATAATTTGTGATTCTTCTTTGTTGACCCAGTCTTGAGAAAACTCACTCTCTTCTATTTTCCAAAAATACAGTCTTCACAAAAATTTAGATCTATGCTTTTCAAATCTGGAAACATACCTTTTGACTTAAGAATTGTCATTCCCTTCTCACTCATGTGACCAAGCCTTTGATGCCATAATTTTGCATTTACATCTGAAGTAGATAATACAGAAGGAGAATTATCAGTAATACAATTACATAAATAGAGAGTACCTACTCTCTTACCTCTGGCCAATATAAGTGCACCCTTGGAAACCTTCCAAGACTCAGCTGTGAGAGTTACTATACAACCCTCATCCCCTAACTTTCTTGCAGAAATCAAATTCCTCTTCAGGCTGAGAACATGCATGACATCTCTCAACACCCATGTGTTGCCATTCTACATTTTCAGTTGTACTTTTCCTTTGCCAACAATTTTACAAGGCTCATCATCCCCTAAGTAAACTATTCCAAAATCTCCATGGACATAGTCACTGAAATATTCTCTATTGGGGGTTGCATGGAAAGATGCACCAGAATCTAAAACCCAAGATTCTATATTATTATGCAAAGAGAATATAAGATCATCTTGTGCAACAATACCTACCACCTTTTCTTCTTCTTTATCATCATGTTGTCTGTCTTCTTTAGGCTTTGACCAGCAATCTTTGCTTATGTGCCCTATCTTTCCATAATTCCAGCATTGTGGCTTCCTGCCATTTCTGGATTTGGATCTTCCTCTCATCTTTGACTTAGATCTTAATCTCCCTTTCTTGCCCTTCTCTTTCTACCTTCCCCTACTCTCAAAACTTAAAGCATTCCCTGATGTCTCCTCTATGCTTTTCCTGTGAATTTCTTCATTCAAGATTACACTAACAACATCATCTACTTTTAAAATATTTGAAGCAGATGCAGTATTACTAACTGCCATTACCAAGCTATGCTAGCTCTCAGGTAAAGAGCATAAGATTAATATATCTTTAATTTCATCATCAAACACTATTTTGACTAAATTTAGTTGATTCACAATTCCATGGAAATCATTTAGATGATTAGATATAGATCCACCTTCCTGCATTTACAAATTAAATAACTGCTTCATAAGATATACCTTATTTGAAGCTGAGGGTTTTTCATATAAATTTGCTAAAGTAGTCATTAACTCTACCATAGACTTTGCCTGTGATAAATTAGATATCACAGTAGATGCTAGACTCAATCTTATAGATCCAAGAGCCTTTCTATCAAGAACTTCCCATTCTTCATCTTCCATGTCTGTGGGCTTCTTAGCAATCCCACCTAATGGTAAGTATAGATCTTTTTGATACAGATAATCTTCTATCTGCATTCTCCATAATTGATAGTTCTTGCCATTAAACTTCTCCATTCTCAGTTTACTTTCTTCTGCCATTGCTTCTCCCACTCAAACAGAAATCCCTGTGAGTAACTTGTAATCAATACACACTAACCAGATCTGAAACACCTGTTAGTCAAACTGAGCTTTGATACCTCTTGTTGGATATCAAGCTCTGAACCTACAACTCGGCTCTGATACCACTTGTTGGGGATCAATCAACAAAATTGATTACTATATGAAAGCAATTATGTGTGGAATTAAACCAGAATGATAAGTAAGTAGAATCAAAAATAACAAAGAATAAGAGATACAAGAAACCACCCTGAAAACTTGTATTAAACTCTCTACAGAATGAATTACAATTGAAGAAACTTATTTTCTTTCACACCTCTCTCAGATGTACAGATCTCTTCTTAGATCTCTTTCCCTCAAGAGTTCTCTCTCTCAATTACAATCAACTCCAACAACTTGGATTGATACACACATACAATCTGTATTCTACTTCTATAGTAGTGTCTACTCAGCGATGAAGAACTATCCCTAATATATAACTTTAGATATTTATGAGAATATAATTACAACCACTAGATGCACCTCCTAATCAAGGGCTCTAATCAGTTCTACTTAAAATAGAAACGCGGACTTATAACCAACACTTGATCTCATCATGCAAACTTTCTATTCTCGCACGAAAATAGATCCTCAACACACAGGTGACCGATGTCGGTCCCTATATGCCTGCCTATGACCGACATCGGCCAACCTACCACCGACGTCGGCAACTTCTGGTCTACTCCTGACCGTCGATGGTGACTGTGGACTTCCAGCAACTTCTGTATTCGCTCACGGGTGAAGCTTTTAGCTCCATACCTTAACAAACATGTCACTAAGGGAATTGATTTAGGGGATTACATGATCTTAGATTATAATAGATAAAAGAGTTATTCATTTTAAATGAAATTTTATCTTAATTATGGGATTAGTAAAAAATAATTTATCATAATTTCCTCCAAAATGGGCATTGAGATGATTTCCAAAGGTGAAGAATTACAATATGATCAAAAATTATTTCATAAAATGACACAATGAATATTTTTTAATGTGTGATTTCTATACCTAAATATCTAGAGATTATCACAAAGGTTTGACAAAATGTTTGAATGAAAAATGGACTCTAGGATAGTTAGAAGAATTCCAAGGTGGAAAAACTAGGGTACAAATCTTGGTGTAATCTTTATCATGGAAAATTGTGTGCATTTAGGTGGAAGTGACATGTTTAGTGATATATTTAACATTGACTCTATATATTTCCCTAGGTGTCCTAGTGGAGTAAAAGTTCTTTGTGTATCAGGTTAAAGAACTCTAGAATTTATTTTCACCATTAATCTATAATTTAGGCAAGGATTCAATGATTGTTATGGCATCTAGATTATGAGCAAGTGTTGAAGGGCCAAATCAATCATCTTCCTCCAAAAAAAAATAAAATTTAAGGAATAATTTAAAATTTCTACTACCATATCATATTTTAAGAATTTTATTCCTCTATCTCAAACTTACTAGAGACATCCAATTCCTAGCACTATTTGTGTTGAAATTGTCAATCTTACTCGAATTGCACTCAAATACACATTGTCAGGTCAAAATCCATAAAATGTGCTAAATATTTCAAAATTATCATTTAAAATTACTAATTTAGGTCAAAGTATCCCTAAATAGGGAAATGCAATTTATGGGATAGCTAACTTTGATCAGTTCATTTCAAGTAAAAATGATGATTTTGTCTTTTGTGCTTAGGATCACTCTTTTCTTCTAATTCATTGGTACACACCATGTACATTTGTCATTTTGTGTTGAAACCATCCTAAATTGGAATATAGCTCCAACTATTCTAACATTGCCTTCTAGTTCCTCTCTAATCAAATTATGATCTAGTAATATTACTTTTTGACCATTTTGATTAATTAAGGGCCAATTTTCAAATAATTTCACAAATATTGATTAATCTTATTTAAGGATAATTAATCCAAATCAAGAGCTTAAGTATATTTTCCATGAGAGTTGTTGGATATTTATTTTTGAAAATTGATTCCTATTAACTGCATCATTAGGTTACCTCATTTCTTGGGAATACATCCCTAGGCCATAATTGCCACAAATATCAGGATTTTGGGTCACCCATGCCTAGTTAATGCCTCCCATGCCTCTTCAATTCCACTTATTCCAAGGTCATGATGAAGATAATTATATATTTAATTCCAAATATTAGGATTATCTATGGCCACACATCCCAATCTTGAGATGGACAGTCATAGTTGATCCTGACCAATCTCAAAAATATATAAATAGAGAGGTCATGAACAACATTTCTAAGCTATTTTGGTGAAAGGTTATTATGCTCAAATATATTCAAAACACTTTTCATTAGATCACATATTTTACTTACAAGCATTATTGATAGGCTAGTTTAGTGATTTGGAATCAAGAGCCTAGGTTTTATGGAGTGTTCTTAAGGGATTGGAGGAGCTTACAACCATTGTTGACAAAGACAAGGATGCTTGATCAAGGGAGAACATGTTTTTGAGCCACATGGGTATGGTGAATACATTTAGGAAGGTAATATAGTGTTTTTTTTTTCATTTGTTTCTTGTTATCCTTTATAATTCCCATAGGAACAGATAGGCTTGGTTAGTTAGTTCTTTATTCATGTTTCATTATTTATGGACTAATGCTTGAATAAATTGAATTGTAATCCTCTCTACATCTTGGCATGCCTAGTTAGACTAGATGCATCTCACACCTGAAAGAGATCCTTTTTTAACTTTAAAATATCCATTTGGACCTTTGAAACTCTTATAAATTAATTTTCTATCTTTATTTTGCCATTTTTAGTTGCCACAATTTTTTTTTCAACTTTAAAATATCCATTTGGACCTTTGAAACTCTTAAAAATTAATATTCTAAATTTATTTTTCCATTTTTATTTGCTAAAATTTTTACATAGTAACCAACGTCAGTAGAAATAATGACATTAGTTACCTAACCTAACCGACACCAATCAATAAAATAGACATCAGTTAGATCTCACTTAGCCACAACTAATGTCAGTGGTATTAACTGATGTCGGTCACTATGTTTTTCAAAAGACATAGACCCGAGACCTACTTTTCCAAAGTTTATTGTTTCAAACTAAAAAGGACTTTAAAGCTAAAGAACGTGTTGACATTTTTGTTACAGGACCAAACTTTTGATTTGATAAAATCATGTTTAAATAACCTCTTGCATTCTTAAAAAATTGATTACAAAATTTGTTTTGGTGTTTAACAAAATAATCTAGGTGTTTTTGGTGAATGTTTCAAAGTTTACAACTAAGACCAAGGGGTTGAATGAACATCACCAAACATTTCATTTGGCTTTTAAAATTGAACACACTTGTCAATTTTTGTTTTCAATAGTTGTTTACTTAGATTTTGTTTGGAAAAAAGAGGAATGTTGAATGTATTCTCTTCCATTTGTCCCCTATAGGGAACCCTTGGAATCAAAAGCACCATTCCTATTGCAAGTAGCCTAGTCCAAGGCTTAGAAAGAAAGTCATTTAAAACACTTCATAAAAACTTGTCAAAGTTTGTGTGACCTTGAAAATGACCCTAAAGTCTTTCTACTTTCATTATTTTTTTATTTTTTATGCATCTTGGCTTGTGAGGGGGACTTCATCACCTCCCATAAGTTCTTTAGTGAAGCTTTGACCCAGGGTTTCATCTCCTGGCATTGACTTCATTTGGCTCCTTTAGAGTTTCACATGGGATGTATCTATATTTGGACATCACACTACACTGAGTGAATAATAAGATGTAGTAGTTGGAAAAAGGACTAGATCTTTTTACAACTATCCAATGTCTTAGTCACCCAATTTTTGTGTTTGTCTTTTACATCATTTGACTTGAAAGTCATTGTGCAATTGATTCCCATAGAATGATAGAAACCTTGCTAGTTTAGTAGACCTCACTTGGCCATACCTTGTTAGTTTAGACTTAAGACATTTTTTTTTGTCATTAGCTTAATTGATCTTGATTTATGTTTAAAATTGTTTGTTAAACCTAACCAAAACACATTATCCTCAATTTTATTGAGCAAGGGAGATGTTACACTGTCCAAATGGAAAATTTATCTTTTCCTTGTTCAAATTGTTATCAAAAGATTTTGTGTCATGTCATCCACTTTTGTGCAGTCATGTTACCCAATTGAGTCTAAATATTTTACCCAATGTGTTTAAATCCTTAATTTATAATCCACATTCAAAATTGAACCTTTCTCGGTTCTAAGGGTTGGTGTGTCAAAGTGGGTTTGCCATTTATGCACTAGGTTTGTTTTAACTTGGGTTCAATTTTCCATTTGGATTGAAGGTCATTTATTAAGACTAAAAATCATGTTATCATCTTGGTGGGCTCAAGTCATATTACATATCACTCATGCTTTGAGTACAAGAACATATTTTATCCTACTAGAATCATGTGGTGACATTGTGCTACCCATTTGGTCCTAGATTTAGTCTTAGTGATTCAGGTATGTTTTTACATCTTGAGTTGCTTAGTTCATTTTGTCTTCTTCATAATCTGGAGAGCTTTCCTATAAACTTCTAGGGTCAACATGTCAAAGTTGAAGCTAGATTTTATAGTGTGGGTGTATCACAAAGGTCTAGGTTTTGGTGTACTAGTTTTCACCTTGGGTCTTTGTGTTACCTTATTCTCTTCTGATCTATATGATTTCATCTTTACCAAAGGTTGAGTAAACTCATGAACTAAATCTTCTAAATTGTGTATGGTTTCAAACCACCCTCCCTTATAGTCTCATTGGTACATTGGTTACTTTTTTAAAAGAGAGCCAACACATACTTTGATTGGTTGTCAAACATTGGTCCAATGTTTGTCAAAACATAGAGACAATATTTTTAGACATGACTCAAAGGTTCAATCATAGTGGGGCCTCTTATGGCCTTAATTATGAGGATGAGAAATTTTATGATGGTCAAGATAACCCCATTGTTTTTTATGACATCCCCATAGTATTAGGTCTTGAAGATGATTACAAAGGATATTAACACCAAGAAGATCAAGATGAAGCCATTTTTAGATTGATAGAATCAGGTGCTAGACTACCTTCTGACTTTCCTATAGAACAATTACATACCTTAGTTAGAGAGGTAGAACAATGATGGAAAGAGAAATATTTTCCATAGATAGACATACCCTATTCCTCTAAAAAAAGAAAGGAAATACAAATAGAGTCAAAACCCACAAATTTAAATCTTCTAGCTAAGATCAAGATAGTAAGTCAATGATATATAGATCAATTTTTCACAGACTTAACTGACGTCCTAGTTACCACTTCATGTCACAATAATGCTTTGAAAGAACATGGAGATATGGTTGAAAGTACACAACAAGTATTAGATGAGAAAATTGCCATAGTGGTTCAAGTTAATCTAAACAAATATTTAAAATCACAAGTGACCTTAAAAGATGTTTAATTTCACATGGAACATACGTTATTCAATCATCAAGAACCTCTTGTTACTTTACAAAATTAGAAACCCAAACATTCAGTTTTAATTAAGGAAATCCTTCAAGACAATTTGGCTAGCTCTTTTTAACCAACCCAAAGATTGGTAAATAAACATAGAAATTTTCAAAATCAACAAAGTACAAAACAATCAAATTTAGGGAATGTTTTAGAATCTAAGAATCAATAGCCTATGTTCTCAACTCAAGGGGTAAATCAAAACTAAGGCATGGATCAAAAGGTATATTCTCCTGATAGATTCACACAAAACTAGGGACACATTCCACCCCAATAGCAACAAAATGAGGGGCACATTCCACCCCAACAACAATAAAACTATGGGCACATTCCACCCTAAAAAAAATAGAACTAGGGGCACATTACACCTCAATAGCAACAAATTCAGGGGCACATTCCACCCCAACAACATATTACCCAATCCAAAAATGCACCAAACATGTAAGAATGGAATTATATGAAGGAAATTGTCCAAAGATTGGAGATGAATAATAGAGTTAAAAAGTACAAATCTGATGAGATATGCCCATATCCATTTGACTTATCTATTATTCAAAACCCCTTTCCACCTCATTTTGAGGCACCCAAGTTTGAAAAGTACAAAGGAAAAGGAGATCCATGCGAACACATACAAGGATTCTTCATCTTATGTCAAGAGGTTGCTTATAGTAGCAAGTACTTATTATGGCTATTTCAATGAAGTTTAGTGGGACAAGCTCTTGATTAGATACTTAAAATACCCAAGGGATCAGTTATGGATTGGAATGACTTATCAAAAAAATTTGTTAACCATTTATCATACAACATAGAACATGAATTGACTATTGTTGACTTCTGAGAAGCCAAGTAGCGTGATGGTGAAATTTTCACTGCATATCTACAAAGGTTGAGAGCATTGGCAGGCTACTTTCAACACAATTTACCAGATAAATAGTTGGATGATATCTTTGCACAGAATTTACATCTAGAAGTTGTACATAATATATGGTTAGCTTGTGCTAACTCATTTGAGAAAGGAGCATAGATTGAGAAGGCTCTTATTTCTATAATCCTTTTTAAGATTTTTACACAAGGTCAAGCATCTAATCAGACTAAATCATTGGCTCAAACAATTCTATAAGATAATACTAAGGGCTTTAGGAAAAATAAGAACATGGTTGGAAATGGGGTGACAGAAACAAGACATGTGCAAATAGTATAGGCTATGCCTCCTTCAAATGAGAAATTAACTCCCCCAAATCCACTACTTACTTTGCAGAGATAACCTCCATGAAGGACATTTCAAAACAATTTTAGAGTCTTTAGCAAGTTAGGAGAATTAGTTGAAATAGTGTTACAAAAACTTATTGTAGCTAATTTAATTATACGACTATTATCAAGGCCATTTCCTCAATATCAATAAAAAATGTACTAGTACAAAGAGAATGAATGGTGTAACTTTCATCATGTTACTAGTCATAGTGCATATCATTGCATTTAATTATGCCATATTATTCAAGACTTTATTGAAAGTGGTAAACTAGAAATTATGTTGGCCCCTAATAAATACATAAATTAGGATATGGGAATCTACAAGGACCCCTTTCCTTGACATGATCCACCAACACAAAAAAATAATCAAAATGGTCACAATGAAGGATAGAGGCAGAATTAGAACCAACAAGGTCAAAATCGTAATGAGCATAATCAAGATCATAATGCCCACACTAATAATGTGGCTTATAACAATGTACCTTATTACTATAATAACACTAGGGGATGTATTTATGCAACCCACATTACCATTGTTACTATGAAGTTGCACGACCCATCTCATGTTCTTCATAACATAGGATCCATCACTATAGGGTCAACACCCTCTCCCCCTAGTAATACCATGTCGAGTTCACATCATCATGTTACTAATCAATTTACATGGGTTACTAATCCTGAATAATAATATCATCCTTCTAATTATAAAGGCTCCTCATAGACCCAAAATTATAATAATATAGTTAGTCACCTATAAGTCACCATCCAAGGCCCTTTGCCTCGCTCTTCTAATTATAATGACTTCTTACCACCTCTAAGTTATGTAGTTATAACTAGACACCTATGAGTTACCATCCAAGGCCCTTCACACACTTCTTTCCATAAATCCAATGAGAACATTATGCCAAAAATTCCAATGTTGAAGACTATCCCAACTAAGACTACACTAGTTCAATCCACAGTTCAAAGGCCTTATAGTCTAATAGATTAATTAGATAAAACCCTTGCACAAATTTCCATATTAGAACTCTTGATGACATTTGATGTTCATATAACCATGTTTAACAAACTTTTACAAGATTCTATTGTGCCTAATGACATAAAACTTGATCTGTCCAGAATCTAGTTAGATATGTCTTCATTTCAAAAAATTACATTTGAATAAAATGACATGTCCACCCTTGGTCCAAACCACAATAACCCACTATACATTGAGCTAATCATTACAGATCACAAGATCAAGTGGGTTCTTTTAGATAATATTTTAGGGTTGAACATCCTATCTCTTAAATTGGTATGATGATTGGGTTACATAGATAAAGACATTCAACTAGAAACTATTACAATTAAGTCTTATGACAATGCTGGGAGGTAGTCATCTGGGACAATTTGGTTTCCAATCATGGTTGGGTCTATTCCTCATCACACATTATTTCATATTATGGATATTGAGCTTCCTTATAACACACTTCTTTTTCATCCTTGGATCCATGAAGTTTAAGTAGTTCCATCTACTCTTTGCCAATGCCTTAAGTTTCCCCATGATGGGATCGAGGCTACTATTCCCACTAATCAGTAGCCCTACCATTACTACAAACATCTTGACGTAGAGTTTTTTAATTATAACTATTTCCTAGGTTTGGAATTAATTGTAAAGAAGAATAAATCCATCATTTTGCATCCATTTCCATCTAATTATATAGACCCAGTAATCTAGCTTCCACTTTAGTTGATCCATTTTTGGTAGCTTTGGAAAAAAAGTTTATTATTGAAGATGCATGCATTTCCACATATCATCTAAAAGATATCTTCCATATTGAAAAATTATGAAAATCCCCTAAAACATTTGGTAACCTAAAACTTCATAGTCTCCTAAAAAACTTGATTAGATATGGTAACTAAAGAAGAAGCAACTGAAACCTCATGTGGTTTTTGTCCCTGTAATTACACCAAAGAAAGATCGAGAGGATTTTATCGAGGGAGATTGGTTATATTCTGAAGGCCTTGTGGATTATTTTCAGAATCCAAAATATCTTATCCCTAACAAGATAATGGATCATCTTGACTATATAGGGAAAGGTCTTGGCCCATAGGCACAAGGAATTTTAGAGCCCTTATCAGTTGGAGTTATCAATTGGAAAAATGATCTCATATTTAAACCACCAGAGGATGACCTCATGACATTTGATAGTGACTCTTTCAAAGTGACTAGTAATGAGACTCCTAGCAATGATACAACATCCCATTATAGACTTTTTGATGAGCTTGTTGAATCAGATTTGTTTGATTCAAATCCCATATTGACCCTAACACCTATTGGATCTTCTTATCCTGAAGCAAAAACCTATCCTAGTGATTCTTCCCTTCCTAAAGTAGGACATCATATCTTAACCTTTAGAGTTTACTGTCTTGAATCAAAAACCCATCCTACTGGTGCTTTCCTTCTTGAAGTAGGACATCATATTTTAACCATTCGAGCTTTCATCCTAAAGCAAAAACCAATATTATTGGTGCTTCCCTTCTTGAAATAGGACATTATATATTTACCATTGGTTCTTCCCATCTTGGAGCAAACCCTCATTATAACTTATGCCTTTGCCATCCTAAAATCATAGATTGGGATCAGTAAAATTTGGTCATATGCCTTGATGAGTTTCAAAATGAAGAATCAATTGTGGAATACATAGGCCTACGAGATGCATTCTGCATTGGTGATCATCAGCATGGTTATGATTTTTCATTGAATTATTATACCTAATTTGGAGAGAAGGAAAACATTCTTGCTCATAGTAAAGAACAAACATCAATATCTTCAGGTGAAAACCTCTTTGTGGCACTTGTCGATCAGGGAAAAAGAATAGAAAAAGACAAGACAAGCCTTTGAGTGAAAACATATTTCATTCACTCCCAAGTGGGAAAGTTTTCTTATCCCCTCAAAAAGTAGAAAGTCCATCTAGCCAAAGTTCCATAGCTAGTACAAACATCTCTTTAGAATAACATCAAATATTGGAGAATCTTGCTCTTCAGTTTCCATAGGTTTTTGCTAATTGACCTTTACCTTAAAAAGTAGATTTTGATTCTTCATATTATCTAGATCTTTGAGAGGAATAAAAATAAGATATATTAGAATAAGATGATCATGACCATATATTGCCTATAATTCTATTGGATGGATCCACACTCCTTATGGGGGGTACAATAAAAGTGAATTTGGGGACCCATGAGGATCCCAAACTTATTTATCTTGGATCTTCCCTTACTGAAGTAGAACATGGACATATTTTATCCATTCTTAAGGATTATATAGACATCTTTGCATGGTTATATTTTGACACTCCAGGCTTGGACTCAGATTTGGTGATGCATCATCTTGTTGTTCACCCTGATGCTAAACCAATCAACTAGAATTTGAGAAAGATGCATCCACACATCGCCCTTTTGGTTAAGGCCGAGTTAGAAAAGTTGTAAGGAGCCAATTTTATTATACCACTAGACTATTTTGAATGGATTTCTAGCATAATTCTAGTAAGTATAAAGACCCCAAGCATACATGTATGTACTGATTTTCATGATATCAACAAGGCATGCCCCAAATTCGATTTTCCTCTACCCAACATTGACATGATTGTTGACTCACTACTAGGTACAAGATCATGTCCATAATGAATGGATTTTTTGGTTACAATCAGATTAAGATAACCCCTAAAAATCAGCATAAGACTGCATTTACCACTCCATGGGGGACATTTTGTTACCAAGTCATGCCATTTGGTTTGAAGAATGTGGGAGCCACATATCAACATGTAATGACTGTCATATTCCATGGCATGATGCATGATATTGTTGAGGACTATGTTGATGATATACTAGCAAAATCAAGAACATGAGCTAGATACCCTGACATTCTATGAAGAATATTTGAGAGACTTCACGCATACAAAGTCTGCTTGAATCCTAAAAAATGTGTCTTTAGAGTCACGTCAGGAAAATTGTTAGGATTCATTATATCACAACAAGGGGTTGAATTCAACCCTATAAAAGTCAACACTATTATGGAAATGCCTCCACCAAATAATTGTAAATAATTGCAAGGTATACAAGGAAAAATCCAACTGATACATAGGTTCATTTCTCAATTGGTAAATAAGTGCCACCCATTTACCCACCTCTTAAAGAAAGGGGTAACATTTTAGTGGGATGAAGATTGTCAAATAGAATTTGCAAATCTTAAAACATACTTGGCCAATCCACTAGTTTTATGACCTCTAACACAAGGAAAGCCACAACTTCTTTATATATCAGCCACAAAACATGCATTAGGGACACTTTTGGCACAACATGATGATCATGGTAAGGAATACATAGTTTATTTTTTAAGCCACACATTGGTGTCCTATGAACATAATTATATGCCTATTGAGAAGGCATGTTTAGCTATGGTGTTCACCACTCAAAAATTGTGACATTATATGATAAATAACAAAACTATTGTTATCACCAAGGTAGATCCTCTCAAGTTCCTATTATCTAAAGAAACTCTTCAAGGACAAATGGCTAAATGGATTATACTCCTCAGTGAGTTTGATATTGAGTACCAGAATTAAAAGGCCATCAAAGGACAAATTCTTGTTGAAAAACTTGCAAAAGCTCCTCTTACGGCCAGTCAACCTCTCAACTTTGACCTTCCAGATGATTATATCATAATGATATAACAAGAATCACAAGAACCTAAATAGTGGACACTCTATTTTGATGGATCCTTCACATCCTAAGGGTCTAGATCTGACATATTGTTGATAATGCGATAGGGGGATTTGATCCTGAAAGCATTCCATATACAATTTTAGTGTATAAACAATATCGTTGAATATGAGGCATTGGTTATAGGGTCTGTCTTACCATAAAATGGGATATTCAAAGCTTAAAGGTCTATATAGATTCATAGCTAATCATAAATTAGGCAATTGATTAGTATCAAATAATATATGATAAGCTTGTTCCTTAAAAGCAAATTATTGATAACCTTAAAACACATTTTAAATATCTACATTTTGAGCAAGTTCTATGAGTCAACAACAGATCTACCAATGCCATGGCAATAATTGGTTCCATGATTCAAATACATGACAATGCTAAACAATATCAGTTTTTAATTGAAACTTTTCTTTAGCTATCACATATTTTATCAGATTTAGAGAGGGTATGCACCATTGCTGATCTTAATCCCTCACCTGAGCTACCATGTTACCAAGATTTTTATAACTATTTTCATAGCCATGTATTCCTCACCAACCTTTCCAAAAACCAATAGAAATTATTTCTTCACTACTTAACATGTTATATCCTCCTTAGAAACATGCTTTATCATAAAGGCTATGATGGAATGCTTCTTCATTATTTATCTTTGGGAGAATCCAAGCTGACACTAAAGGAGGTTCATGAAGTAATGTGTGGGGCCCATACCAATGGTGTAGTCCTAAAAAAAAAACTTCTCAGAAAAAGTTATTATTGGCCAAAAATGAAAACAAATACTTGTAATTATGTAAATAAGTGTGTTCCTTGTTAGTGGTATGGTAACTTGATACATTTACCTTTCTTACCATTACAGCCGACTATAACACCATGGCCATTCTCAACATGGGGTCTTGATCTCATTGGTAAAATTAACCCAACATCTTCAGATGGCCATAAGAACATTTTGACTATGACCAAGTACTTTACTAGGTGGATTGAACATATTCCTCTCACTTATGTCACCAAAAAACAAATATCCAAATTCATTCATTACCATATCATCTATCAATATGGCATCCTAGCCTGTATTATATCTAATAATGGTGGATCCTTTGTGAACAAAGATGTGAAATATCTTTGTGAAAAAATCAATATCAAGCACAAGAAATCCACTCCATATAACCAACAAGGCAATAGACAAGCTAAGGCATCAAATAAAACCATTTTAGCCATCTTAACGAGGATTGTTAATGATGCTGGCTGTAATTGGCACTTGCAACTTTTTCCTACCCTCTAGGCATATAGAACCAATCATCACACCCCAACTGGAGCTACTTTTTACTCCCTTACTCCTAGGACTAAATCTATCATCTTGGTCAAGATTGAGATCTCATCATTAATAATATCACTAGAGCACATTGAATATGATGAAGACCATAGAACTTCATAGTCACAAGAACTAAAAATTCTTGATAGTAAGCATTTGGATACCGTAGAAAACTTGTATACCTATCAGAAGAGATTGTGGATAAGCTACAATAAACACATTTTCCCTCAATAATTTGATATTGGTGATTTAGTTTTGAAAGATAACTAGAAGAACATGAATGTTGAACCCAAAAACAAAGGCATGTTTCAACCTAATTAGTTAGGACCATATATTGTCACAATGAACTATGGATCAAGAGCATACCTATTGGCTAAACATAATGGTTAAGAAATTTTAGAGCCCATGAACATCATGCACTTTAAGAGGTTCTATGCATGAAAAAATTTGAATCATTATCTATAAGACCCCTGGCTTGGGGGCAATTTGTGCTACCATAATTTTATCCCACCCTTTTATCTTACCTTGAACACATTTTATACTACCCTAGTCTACTTTTCATGATTCTTGATAGTAAAGGCTTTGAACCCTTGGCACTCTGAACACATTCTTCATCCCAATATGGATTTCTCTCTCTGAGAATCATATTCTTCATTATGTCTAAGGCATGTTATAAGCCTGAACACTTTTTATCCCTTGACCAATTATGATCTTGATTATGTCTCATGAACTTATGAACATCTTCAATAGCAGTTCTACAAGGTAGTTTGGCCAGGATAATCTTGTGCAACTTCACATATTTAAATAGCCACGTCTTCTTAGTACAAGTATTTTTTACTCTTTCTTATTTTATAAAGAACCTCACTCTTGTCAATTTGTGAGCATGGGCCATTTAAGTCAACTTAGCTATTTTATTTGAACCTCTACTCTGAGGACATGCATCTCCTCGACTAGATGGTCAAACCTCATGAATATCTTACCATTATTTAGATTAGAAGAATGATTCCTCTGCATGAAAAGCGAAAGAAAGTGGTAAAAGGCCCTAAAACATGTCATGAGCTAAGTGTGTAAAAAGGGTGGTCACAAGTAAATTATTTTAGCTTAAATGTTAATTTATGTGTCTACACCTTGGTAACTAGAAAAAAGAGAACAAATAACATGCATTAATTTAAAAATTATGAATGAAATAAATGACCATAAACATAGCTTCAATAATAAACATAAGACATAAAAAATAAAATAATATAGACAAATATAGGTCATGAGATCATGTGACTTGTTATATTTTTAAATGTCTAAATATTATCTTCTCTTTCTATACAAAAATCTTATTCTATTTTCATGCCATGTCATGTAATCAATAATTTGTACTGATCTTAAACATAACATATAAAATTATGTTGAAAAAAATAAAGGGATGCTACGATTCTTGAAATAATGTTATGCTATGGTTTTGTATAATGGTCTTCGGTTTTTTTGTCATAAAGTCTCTTTGTACATTATTATTATGATATTTTTTAGATATTCTCATTTGAAATTCATTACTAAAATTATCATTTGAGTAAGTTATCTTTATATAAATATCTCTCAATTAATGAGTTACAATAATATTTGTAGATGACAAAGAGAATGGGACTAAAGTGGTCTCTAAGATTTGTCCCAAAAACATACAGTGCATGATAATGATTTTATCAATCCCCTTCAATCTATTGATGTTATGTTAAATGTTGGTATTATTGAATCATTTCTTAGTTGGTATGAAATTACGTCCCTATTTCTTATTATGTAGGATTCATCCCCTTGAAGAAATCTCTATAAACCTAGCTTAAGCACCATTTGGATTTAATTAGGATGAATGTGAGAGGGAGTCACAACCTTACCAAGGGATTTTTTTCTCTGTTAAGGAACTATTGAATGTCTAACCCTGGCTTGCCAAGTCTAATTATTGATTTATGTGGAATATCTTGATGATTTTATCATGTGTGACTCTATATTTTCAAGTCCCCTAATAGGCCTCCCTCGATATCATTTTTGAAGTCAAGTTATTTGGTCTCCTAGTCTAATTATAGGCCTTCATGGATAAAATACTCGAACCCATTATGTGTATAATTTTGAATGAGATAGATTATTTTCACTCAAATTTTATAAATAAGTTTATATGTATTGCGTTGACTTAACAAAAAATTTACAAGATTCTATTGATATTCAGATAGGGACTTAATGCTCTACATATAAGGTCACCTATATCAACCTTCCAAACACATGTTTCCATTTCCAAGTGCCAGACCATACCTGATTCATTATTATCCCCTTCTAACCCACCTAGGTTTATGGTAGTGTAGTTAAAATATGTTCATAGTAAATAAAGCTACCATAGAAAATAATGAAGTTGGATCTCTATTTCTAAACCAAAAGTGATTGTAGGGAATACAAACCCTATAATGATTAATACAGTTTCCAATAAAAAATATCAAGAAAGTACAAAAAGGGTTGATAATGTTCTCCCTATTCCAAATATTATCTCTCATGTCCAAAATATCTTGGTAATCCATCAAATACAAGTTTCTCAAAATAATTCCATGAAAATAGTTGCTTCAAATGTTGGAACCTCTTTAATAAATGCTCTACCTTAAGGATGCTCACAAAATCCACCTTGTAATAGTGATGATTCATCATGGTAATATAATGGGGCTTATAATTTCCCTTTTACCAAACCAATGTCACTTAAGAAACGTATTTAAAACTTTGGTCTCTAGGGAAGGGTTAGAGGATGATCAGAGAGAACATCACATGGAGAATTATTATTCATGAATATTCTCTCATGGAATGTTTGAGGTCTCATAGATTCATGAAAATTCTCTATGGGATCATATATTTAGTGACCTAATTTTCTATATTTTGTGTGTTTCTAGGAGGTTAAAATTGTAGGGTTTCTCTTGTAGAATTGTCTAAAATATATTGGGTATGGCGCCACATAACACTCCACCTAACATGAGGATGGTCATGGATGCATCAATGTTTTTATTTCCCTAAATCTTACTAATTTGGTTGTTACATTGGGATAAGACCCATCATAATGGGAAATATGGGTCACAATTGGCATTGACAGTCATTTTTGTGACATTGATGGTCATTCTTTGGGTTACACTTAACAAATGTTATGATGTATAAACCAGCCTACAACAACTTGTTTATTGGTGGAAAGAGTGGTGGTAGAATTATGACATGAATTTTAAGAATTAGTAGTCTTTGAGATTTATATAACATATTATGAGTGCATTTTGCTCATCTCTTGACAAGTTGAATAGTCAGTGGAGTTTGAATTCTTCTCCTTGAATATGGCTTGCCTACCTTAACTAGATATGGAATTCCAAGCTCACATATTTTACTTCATGTCTCATCTACCATAAAATTTTCTAGGTGAAATATTGAAACACATTAGGGTTTTAAATCCCAAGTGACTTATGTGTTCTAGACCCAAGAAGTTTAAACACTAATTATAGACTTGTCCTCATGCTTGTGACGTTTGGAAATTGATTCATAATTTATTTCAACCTTTTCACCAAAAGCCCATCCATTGATGAATGGCCTTCTTTGAAGATCATTCTTAGTAGCTAACATATATAACATTTCTTTGTGTGTTTTTTTCAAAGCTATTCTCCTTTTTTAGCTTTAGAAATATAAGAATGTTGACATTTTCAATAATGAGACATTTTTATAACAATTTTTAGTTAATGATAAAGATGTCAATACCTAACTTATTTGTTTAAAGATCTAGGCATACAAAAAAATGTTAACCTTGAGTTTTAGAATCTTTAGGAATTCCTCAATCATTGGGAGAGTGCACCATGCACTGTGAGTAGGGTCCCTTTAGAATTTGTGTTGCAAGAATCTCCTCCACATGTGCCTCGATGGTAGTGGAGTTAATCACACAGTTACTCAAGGTACTTTATGTTGGATGTAGAATTAAATAATATGACTTTGGATGGTTTCCAATAGGCTTAGTATGTGACATGGTTGTATTAGTGTCCTGATAGGCATAACTAACATTTTAGGCTTTGATGAGTGTTGTATCAAATTATCAATGACTACTATGTTTTTGGCCTTATTTGCATAATAATATTCTAAATATTGGAAAATCATTGGAAAATAATGACTATGAAACTTACTAATTAGAATAATACATGTTTTGAGTTTACTAATGCTAAAGATGTCAATTTTAGACACAACATAAAATATAGTGTGAAATTTTGTAAAGAACTTTGGTTTATATAGTTAAATAAGAGGTAAAATGATGTTTATTATTGCTTGTTTTTGTTGTGCTATGCAATCATTTTAGCTACTCTTCACAGGGGCAGATCTTTTTGGAATCTAATTGATGAGGTCATATTTGGAATTTGTGTAGATTTTAGGACTGTCCTTATAGGTTAACTTGCAATATATAAGTAGTAATTTCACTGATAAAATGTTATTTTCCATCATTAATGGTTTGATTTTTCTAGTCTTAGTTGCTGAAGGTTGAATAAAATTACATACAAATCACTATATTGATTTATATTCTTTGTAATATTTTATCATATCTTATAGATAGATTTTCAAAACACACATCATTTTGATTCTTATATCTTCTATTGTTTTGTTTTGACCTTTCTAAAATTCCATTACTATTATTGGCAATCCATATAAATCATATGATGTGATTTGTATGGATTCCTGGGCTTCTATAAAATAATACATTGCAAATATAATTATCACTGTCAATGGTAATACATTTACTTATTTCCTATTCTATTATTGGTTGAATTTTTGAGTCTCAAATTTAATTATAGTACATAAAATGTCTTATCCTTATATTATGATTTTCATAATTATTTATTCTATTTCAGGTGGCATAAATAGTGTTCCAAATGTAAAACCTTTTGATTTTTCAATCCTACTATAATTGGTCATGTTTTTATCAGCAACTCTTTTGGTTGACTAATAATGCAGGAGCATCAATCTAGGAAACATGATTTTTGAGTTATTGTCAATAACTGATCAAAATTGATCAATTTTAGGTGTCAGATTGTGTGAAGGACCTTACAAGGTCCATTTATGTATGTTGAGTCCATTTTGTGTCACAGGGGTGAGTTAACTAGCTTCTAGGAGTTTTCCCTCCAAAATAAGGAATTTAAAAATTCAAATGTTTGATGAGAATCTAGAAGGATTATATGCATGGTTTGAAGTGTTTAGGCGAGAAAATCTAGTTTGAGGAGTCCAATAAGTCATGGAGAAAAGGTTGGAACATATTTTATTATAAGTCATTAAGATAGAAACAATCAAAAGTCAATTTAGTCATGTGTAAACCACTTTTGTACATTGAGTTGGTTTAGAAATGCAAGTTAGTGTAACTTTCTTTTTCTTTTCTTATTTTCATGTCAAGTGGGACACAAATTTATTATTTTAGTCATGAAAAATATGCATTATTTGTGGTTGAATCCATTTTCCATCATAATTTTTGGTCATACCCTTATTATAGTCTTGTTTCTTACAAGGCAGAATATGCAAATGGTCTTGTAAGAAATCACAGGCTTTGTTGACAAGAGCAGGATCACGGCCATTTGTGATTTAAAAGCACTCCCCTGACCCATGGTATCCATCCAAGAGATGAAGATATGCTTCCAAATTATGAAATCCACTCTCACCATCCATCCAAACTATGTTCATACGTGGGTATTTGTTATTTATTTTTTAAAAAATGATCACCATAATTTCTTCTCTTCTTCCCATGTCTATTTCATTTCTAGAATCTTCAAATAGTCAATACTAGATTTAGATTGGTTATAGATGATAAATCTTTAAATATATTAAGGTAAATTAATTTTAAAACCTTTGAATGGTAAATGTTAAATATTAAATATTTTTTAAATTAATTTTTATATTGAAAATAGATAATAATTATTTAAATATATTAAGGTAATTATTTATTTATAAATATCATAAATTAAAATCAAGATTTTATTGGTATATGAATTAATATGAACAAAAATAATAAGTCAAAGGTCTTATTATATATATATATATATATATATATATATATATATATATATATATATATATATATATATATAT
This sequence comes from Torreya grandis, assembly GCA_037957365.1. Taxonomy (NCBI): domain Eukaryota; kingdom Viridiplantae; phylum Streptophyta; class Pinopsida; order Cupressales; family Taxaceae; genus Torreya; species Torreya grandis. Next base: position 831,371 of record JARHVA010002309.1, on the reverse strand, counting down.
ATATATATATATGATTTATTGTGGTGATTTTTTAAATTTATCAATGCATTTAAATGAATTATTGATCTATCCAATTTAATATGGTTGGTGTTAATGAGATTTTGTTTTTGATTTTTCAAAGTTATGCATTTAATTGTAAAATTTTATGGAATCTTATGATAATCACAAAAGATATGTTCATAAAAATACTTGGCAATCATCTTGAATAGTTAAAAGTTAGTAATGTGATCTTACTTAGTTTAATCGATCTTTAAAATATTTTTATGGAATTTAACTATGTCTAAGGAATTTCCTATACTTATTTTGTGAAAGTAATATGGGCTTCTTTGATGGTTATTTTATAGAATCAACTACATGCTTAGTATCTTTCTTTGATTGAACTCTATTATTATTATCTCTGTCCTTAAAGCTTGTATTATTTATAAATTTATGACCATGGATGTCGAAATATTTTACCCCTACTTAAACATATTACTATCTAAAATATTGACATAGAAGTTTCTAACAACATGCCAAATTTTGTTGAAAGAGTGATAAGTTTAAAAGATTACTTTGATGTCCTTTATAATTAAAAGAAAATTATTGTCAAATATACTTTGAAGATCACTATTTGGTGCTTCATAATGCCAATCTTAGTAACCATAGTATTGAAGTGAAATGCGTATACACTAATAGTCTCATTTAGTCTTTGTTTGATTTGAGTTAATTATGTAAATGTGACCTTAATTTTAAATTGTGATTTGAAAATGGGTCAAAAATAATCAACTAAGGTTTTAAATTTTTAAAAAGATATCTACATTTTAAATCATAAAACCAATTGAGTGTTTAATTCTTCAAACTTACTGGAAATAAATTATTTAATAATTTTTCATCAAATCGAGTGTTTAATTCGTCAAACTTACTGGAAATAAATTTTTTAATAATTTTTCATCATGAAAAAAAATACAAAAAAGAGACATAACATGTTATAATGTGATGAGAAGGGTCTCCCTTTCCATTAAATATTTCAAAATTTGGATTTATTACAAGACTATTTGAATATTCCACCTTGTTCGAAACAAGATCATAATAAAAACATTCAACTAAAAATTTTAATGATAGATGGGTTCAACCCCAAAGATTACATGTTTTTATTAAACTAAGAAAAATATATAATACCATTATTTTATCCAATAACAAGGGATTAATTTTTGTGAAGTTAGGACTTTACATGATGTTTCTTAACAAAAATGGAAATAATAATGCATAATGAACATGTGAATAAGGAGTTCATTGTTCCTCATGTAAAGTCCCAACTTTGAAAAAAATTATGTTTCTATGAGTCCCTCATTTTCTAATAATTTCATGTGTGGTGAATATACTTCACATAATTATGCATCCTATATTCTTCACACAATTATGCATTGAAAGATCATTTGAAACTAATTCTTGTGCTACTCCAACACCACCTTCATTAACTTCCTTATTAATAATTAAAGGAAGCCTAGTTTCATTTTTTAAATAACAATTGTATAACATTCTTGAAATACTATTTTATCTAAAACACTAAAACACAATGATTGATTCTTAAAATATGTTTCTTCTACACCTTCCACTAATTTTTTTTTGAAAACATCGTGTGTATTTTAGTTGAAAGTTGTCTTGTGATTTTTTCAAATGTCAAATTAGTTTATATTAAGTTTGGTTAGTTAAAAATTATAGGTTGTTCTTTAGATATGTAAATATTCTATAGGCTTGAATATATATATATATATATATATATATATATATATATATATATATATATATATATATATATATATATATATATAACACATAGTGTTATATTAAGTTTGGCTAGTTAAAAATTATAGGTTGTTCTTTAGATATATAAATATTCTATAGGATTGATTAAGATTATTGTTATCTTCATTGTTTATTTTAAGTTAATATTATCATCCTTGAATGTAGGGTTTTCATGAGCTATTTATGTGGCTCATGTCTAATTTAATTTAAATGGTTTATGGATTCTCAATAATTATTTGTATAAATAAATTATTTATGGAGCCCGTGAGAGAAGTTTGTGAAGTAAGAGTGATTGCAGGCCAACTATCAGTCATCAATGAATTATATCTATTGGAACAATGGAGGACCAACAGCATGGCCATATGCATTTAAATTTTTATAGTATTTAATATGAGATGAATACTACCACATTTCACTAAGAAAAATTTAATAGTCTTTGCTATCACCCAAAACTACTACTTCTTTCTAATTTTACTTTAAGGTAAAGCTTATTTTGAAGTTAAGGTGAACTTTCCATAAGCATACATTAAACTCGTTAATATTAAGATGGCATTATCATCCCATATAAGATATTATTTTATGAATTTGTAGGTTTATGATTTACAACCTACTATGGACATCTCATGCTAAGGTCATCAGATTTGTTGGCACTTCCCCTTGTAGTTGTTGATTGTGACAAAGCTTTTGCAATGTAATTATCACTGGAGGATAATTTATTGAGAACCTAGATTTATTTTCAAGATGCTCTTTCTATCCTCATTTAGGGAATAGTGGGTAAATAAATATAGGAAAAATAATAAAAAATAAATTGAGATTCATATATTAAGATATGGAGGATGCTTTTGTCTATCAATAAAATTTGATTATCAAGGTTTAATGATTAGAAAACTAAATATATTTTTTTGTGTATAGGATTTTATGTTTAAAAATTTTAAGATCATACACATATGATGGATACAAAATAATTGACATTACATTAGAATCAGTTAATGAGACCATAAAAAAATTCATCTAGGAGTGTATGGATATCTCATATCTTTTTGTCATAACTATTAATTTGTATGTTTTTGGATTCAACTACTTAGAATATTTTTATCTTATTGTCTATGATTCATTAATCGTGAATATAGGGAAAGATTCCTCACCATATGGAAGTTAATGTTTTATACTTGGTTGAGAGTTCCTGATATGTGTTGGTGACCCTCATTAAGGAGATACCATACAATTTTGAGATAGCTCTACTATAGGATTACAAATCTAGTGTTTCAATAGATTATAAAGGTGTGTATATATTAATGTTAATTTTATGTATATATGGGATGTAAGCATATTTTTTGTAACCTCTAGTATCCTTTTCATTCTCTTGACCATACAATAAAAATAATAGAACACAGTTATTTCTAGATAAAATGACTAAAATGTTTACTCATAGGATTACAAAAGATTCAATTCCATATTCTTTGAAATCTAAACCTCAGTGTTTAACAACATTCTCAATATGATCTTCTTGTGGATTCAATGATGGTTCTATATGAGGATGATATAATTTCAATGAATGTTCAAAACATCATCAAATGGATGATGGATCACTACACATATGCATTTAAAATTATTTTATGCTATAATATTAATACAAACCTGGTATATGCTTAAAATAATCACTGTCAAGTCATCAAATAAATGCTCCACTAACCCATAAAGTGAGTTCCTTGATAAAAATTAATGCTTTGAAAATAGAATTTGTATTATTTGTTTGATGTCAACCTATGCAGTTGAATGTCTTTTATATGTTTTGGTGGATATTATTGTAACTAAGGTTACTAGGGATCCTAGAGATCATGAAAATGATTCTTTAGATTATCAAAAAAGAAAGTCTGAACATACCAATGACTTTTTTTGTTCACATTAGAAGGAAATAAAAGCTAAATTTGAGATGAACAATCATGCTCCTTGAAGCTTACAAAGCCTATCAGTAATGTCTACCCTTATAAGCTAGTCTATATGATGCTTTATTTTATATATGTATATGTATATGTATGTTGACAAATGGGTCAGATCATTCAAGCTCTAAACATCAGTTGGTCCAAAGTAAGCATGGAAAAATATTACATATTGAATTTTATCCTTCTACCATTCTAAAGGATTAACAACATTTAAGCACCTTTTTTTATTTTTATCTTTTTTGACATTATAAAATGCTTGTACACTCAAAAGTTATGGGTATAATAATATTCCACTCAAATTATTTTCTAATTTTTTTATAATACTAATCATTAGATGTTTTGGTATCATTGATGATATTTATTGATTGGTTGTAGTAGAAGAAATTTATATATTTTTATTTCAATAAAATTATTTTGTCTCTCAATAGATAATAGTTGGGATTAAAATGATTTTGTCTCTAGAGAAATAAAAATGATATGGTCTCTTAAGAGACCAAAAAAATCATATTTTATATCATCTATTGAGATACAAATATAATATTATTTCTTGGGAGACAAAAATGCTATTATCTCTCGAAAGATAAAATAAATAGTATTATGTAGTCTCTGAAGAGATAATAATTAGAGACACCCACTTTGAGATAATATCAGAGACAACACACAACTTTTTTTGTCTCAATTTGAGATGATTTGTTGAAGTATTATCTCTAATATTATCTAAAACCACCCCTATTTATTTTAGTGTGGTTCAAGCATAAATAATATATATTTTTCATCACTAAAATAATAAATTTGTATTACCATTATTTTCATCTAGAAATAAATTTGTGTAAAGTTGAGATATTAATCCATACACAAGATTTAAATAACATGATCCATGGGGATATTGAAATGCCCCTTGTGGGGTAAGATCTGAAGGCTCAAAAATAATAATTTGGATCAATCAACATTGCATGTTATTAATCAGGAACAATATAATTTATAAGAATGGTCATATAACCATTCATCCTATAATAAATTAGTTGTTTCAACAACTAACAACTAACTTATCATAACACAAATATATGATGGTTGTTTTAACAACCTTTATTCTCTCACACCTAAAAAATACTACGTGATTTGTTACACCAACTAATAAATAATTATAGATTATATTTATTCGTTCATGTTAGGACTAATTCCTAACATTCCCCCCTTAGTTTTAGCATGGGATGAGAAACATGAATGTCAGTTTTAACTGATAATGATTTGATTATAAACAAATTTTTAAATTTATACCTTATTAAAAATTACTTTTCAAGACTTATTTGATGACTTATGACTCCAAAGAAATGACACACAATCAAAATAACAAATACTTAATACAAAATTAACTAAAAACTTTTTGATAAAATACTACCTAGGTTAACGATAAAAGATAAATAATAATTAAAAACACAATCTAAACCCAATTATAAGGAAAAATTAAAAAACAAAATATCATTAATATAATTTGGAATGAAACTCTAAAAACACAAGACTTAATAAAGATAAAATAAATTTGTAATAAACATTATTATAAAAAATAAATATCTAAATCGAAGAAAAAATAAATTTAAAATTAAAAAACAATGACTTAGTCTATCTACATAAACTTCATAAAACCAAATCATTTATACATAAATAAAATCATGATTCTAGAAATAAGATATAAAACTAATAAATAAAATATAAAATATAAATAATTATGGATTTAACATAATACCCAAAGACCATTCTAAAATAAAATGGAAAAAATTAAAAAAACTTAAAAATAAAAAGTTTTTGAATGTGATTTATCCTGGATGGTAGAATATGATCAATCTGTGTGAAGTTGTTGATCAAGTCACCATGCAGATTTGATGGAGATAGATATTGAAGAGATAATCCAAACCATTTTCCTCAAAGTGTAGGGTCAAATTTGTGTGAAGACTGCATATGGAGGCTGATCAAAGATGTGAGTCTGTTATGGAGATGTGAGTTTTCCATGGAGTTGAGTCAAGTGTTTGGGAGATTGGATGTTGATGCACATCATTGGAGAATCTAATGCATCCTGCACTCATATTCAAGTTAAGTCTACTGATGAATATTATATCTATTGTAGGATCTTATTGAAACCAAACACTATTCTAGTTACCTTCTATTGATAGAAATATAGATGAAGTCGAGCTCAAATTTCATCATTGTAAATACAAGCTGTTCAAGATGCAAATTTTTATGTAATTTTGTTCAACATGAGATTGACTAGTTATAACCATGTATAACATAGGTCACTAAGATGAGTCAGATAATATTTAGGACCTGTTGAATTGATACTAGAAGATTGATTCAGGGTAGATTCAATGGAGCTTGAGGTGATAGCTTTCCAAGGAGTATGATTATGCCACAACCAAACCCTTACACACACACACACACACACACACACACACACACACACACACACACACACACACACACACACACACACACACACACACACATATATATATATACACATATATATACATACATACATATATATATATATATATATATATATATATATATATATATATATATATATATATATACATATACATACATACACACACACACACACACACACACACACACACACACACACAC
>JARHVA010002309.1:812500-817500 GCA_037957365.1 Torreya grandis | reverse complement strand
TACCACCTCATATTTTCATTAAGCACCTAAATAATTTAAAATTTTAAAAAGAGTAACCACTATCTAGTAATGTCAACTTTTACTAGCATAATATATACATTATAGATCAAGTCCAAAATAAACTTTTGCATAAATGTTTTTAGTAGTATCATTATATTTTTGAGATCTAACAATTATCTTGCATGTGAAAATTTAAAAAAAAACATATTTTTTTAAAATTGATTTGAAGTTTAATTTAAATAAATATTATTTCTCAATTGAAAATAAGAAAATCTGATTTTATTAACTTTTGTTAGCCAATAGAGAAAATTCATTGATATCTCAAGCTAACCATTGTATTGGTGAGATTTTTTTTTAAAAAAAAAAAACTTTAGTTACAGAATATTATATTTTTATTGAAATGGATAGATAAATTGCCATGGAGCTACAACCACACAAGAGTGGAGATAGAGCTCAACCACACCAAATCTCCATTCCTCATACCCACTAATGATCCAACTTGATTTCAAAATTTGGAAGCATATCTTGGATGGATACCATGGTTCAGATGAGTGTTTTTATCTTGTGAATGTCCATGATCATGCTCTTGTTAACAAAGCATATGATTTCTTACAAGACTATTTAATATTTTGCCTTGCTGTAAATAATCCAATAATAAGGGCATGACCAAAAATTCTAACAGTATATGGGTTAAGCCCCAAATATTTCATTTTCTTGATTAAAATAAACTTAAATAATATTACCATTATCTTATCCCATAACAAGGGATTAATTTTTTTGATGTTGGGACTATAAACCATGCTTATTAATAGAGATCAAAATAACATTGCATAATGGACATGCAAATAATAATTTTATCATATAAGTTGGAAGTGCAATGAATAAAATAAATTATTTTATAATTTATTATTGGGGTCTGTTAAGAAATAGAATTAATAGAATTATTCAAACAAATAATTTGTATGTTCTATTTAATTAAAAACTTTGACAAGAGAGATTAGATTAAAACTTTTAAAGTCTAACAATTAAAAATTAAAACTTATTTCTCTCCATGTTATTATGGAATATTGTATTTAATAACTATAAAAATCAATAACAAATGATGCTAAATTTGTATAATAATTAAAATACTTCATATTCAATGAAGGTTTCAATCAGCCTTACAATATGTCATAAAGGGATATAGACCTTGGTGGCATATAAAATAAATGTAAACATGTGAGTCTACTTTTAAACTCATTTCACACCGTGATAGTCCATAAGAAGACTATTGGTAGTTAATTCATCTATTTGAGTAAAAAAAAAATTCATGCAAACAAATGAATTGCTAGTGTGATGCAAACCAAGTGGTAATACAACACTTACATCATTTCTAATTTGATACGAATAGTGTCATATTTTCATCACAATATAATCTTAAATTAACTATCTATTTATTCTCTATCCTATTTTATTGATAATACACAATCTAATGGAAAGCAGTTAATTTTACTAAATTCATGGAAAAACATTAGAATAATGTGACAAAACATAAGGCAACATTAAAGACACATCGAAATAATGTCCCCAAATCATTGATAGGATCGATCAAGGTGAAGGGAAACTATGGATTAGAGGGGAGCACTTATACAAAAATCCATCCTTATTAGTCATTACTAAGGTGGGAGACTATAGGAATCACTTTTCAGTTAGTCCATTTTGCTCAGTCAAATAATTTTTTATAAATGCATATGAATTTAATAATTGTAAAGTTTTCATAAATTTTTTTCATATAAATATTAGAATACTCCTAGGTGTGTTATTTGGGAATATTATGGAAATTTCAATGCAATTGTAAGTTCTATTAATAAAATTATACTTTCATAACATTTTTTTTTAATTTTTTTTACAATACATGATTTAAAAAATAATATGTGTAGTACTATATCACATTAAATTGTTATTAAAAATCTTAACATCCTACATTTAACATATTGGCTTGAACACTCCCCAAAAAAATTCAACACTCCCAATACATGTACTTGTACTTTGTGCCATCTATGGGTGGTTTGGTGATTAAATCAACATTACTAGATTTTTTTTAGAAGTACATAAAACATATTTTAAATGGCCTGGGGTTTATTTGGTGGGAAATTTGGCATCCACTATATTATCATTAAAGATTCACATTAATTATTAATTAACATAATTTGGAAATCAATGGTATTTGGATGGAATACACATGGTTGCATCTAAATTTAATTTTTGTGCATTTGTGGTTGTCATGACAACCAATGGTAGACTAGAAGTATTTTATTGACATTTGTTGGGGCCATTAAAGAACTTTTCACTATTTATTTAGAATTATTGGACACCTATATATCTAGTGAAGGGCCTTAGGGGATCTTTAAATGTAATTGATAACAAAACAAAGACAAGATTGAGGTGGAAGTCAATAAAGGAGGAACCATCAAGGCCACTAATTTTAAAATGTTTGGGAATCTTTGTGTAGTTAAGCTATTGAATAAACAAACCACCCTTCTACGGCTCCCATGTCTTTTGATGGAAGCATGTCACTAAAGTGACTGATTTAAGGGACTACATAGTCTTAGATTAGAATAGAGCAGAGATGTCTTCATTTTAAACCACATTGTTATCTTAATAATGGGGCAAAAAATAAAAAACTTGGCATAATTTCTTCTAAAATGGGCATTGAAATGATTATCCAAGGTGGAGATCTGGAAGATGATCGATAATTATTTGATAAAATGCCACAGGGAACAAAATTTTTAAGGAGTGTGCTTTCCATACCTTATGATCTAGAGGATGATCACATACCATGTGACAAAATATTTGATCCAAAAATGGACTATGGGACAAATAAGAAGGTGAAAAACATAAGACATTTAGTTATTAATGGGTAGCATGTGATTAGTACAATGAATTCTTTAAAAATAAGATAAATAAATATTAGAAGAATTCAAAGGTGGAAAAACTAGGGTACCAAATCTTGGTGAGATCTTTATCAAGGAAAACCAAGTTCATTTAGGTGGAAATGACCGATTTAGTGATGGATTTAAAATAGATTCTAGAGCTTTCTTTAGATGTCCTGATTGAGTCATAGTGTTTGGCTTATCATTACAAATAACTTTAGGACTTTTTTTAATGTCAAATTATAATTTAGGAAAGGATTCAACTATTGTTATGGCATCTAGATTGTGAGGAGGTGTTGAAGGGTCAAATAAAACATCCTCCTCAAAACCAATGACTTTTAAAGAAGTAATTAAAAGTGTTATTTTGAAATCAGATTTAAGAAGTCTATTCCTCTATGTCATGCTTCCATTATAAAACAAGTGACTAAGTTACCATTGGCGAAGATTTAAAACACGAGAGTTGATGAATATCATCTTGATTTATCATAAGATGTAATAATTTATAGATTTAATTGTCTAGGGACTTCAAAAATGACATTATAACAATGGGTTTATAAGACATGGAATAAAAAATGTGAGATCTCCCTTTGTTCTAAAGGAATTTTTGTTGTTCATTTGTTTTTATCAATGAGATTATCAAAAATGTCTATCTAATAGTCCTTAGTTTTGGGGTAATTTATAATTATTCATTAATCAATTATTTTTAAATTTTGACCCCAACTTTCTCTCGATCACAAATATGATAGTGTGGGTTTGGCTCTGAGATTTACCCTTACATTTTTGGTATGGCTCTATGGAGATAGGAAATGCTTTGAAAAAATACATAAAAAGTGACAAAGAGATAACTACAATATGATTATGTACTGATGAATGCATATGTGAGGAGATTGATCTAAGTAATGGATTACTACATAAAATAATCCTTAGATATGGTCAATCTCAAAACGTTCAAATTTTAGATTATGAAAATACCACTTTTAAATGTCATAATTATAAATGAATAGGACATATTCAAACTTAATGCCCTTAAGGATAATATCAAGTGCCCAAAAAATAGGGGGATCCAAATTATAGTAGATGGAGTGCTCTAGAACCATCATCAGTGGCTAAAGATATTTTTTAGGACATAGATTACAAGGAAAGCACTGAGTTATAAGAAGAAGAAAGGTGAGCAAGATTTCATTGTTGAAAGATGTGGGCCTTTTATGGAGGCCATATAAATATTTCAAAATACACCTTTGAATACTCTAACAAGACGAGTTAAGAGAGGACATGATTATTAAATTTTAGATTTAGACAAAGATTTAGATTCTTATTGGTTCCTTCATCAGACTCTGTGATGGTTTTAGGGTGTTTGTTTATTTTTCAAATTATCCTACTTTTCCTAGGGTTGGTTTTCATTATGGTTGTAGGGTCGTGATTTATTTGATATTTTCTATTTTTAATAAAATTGGCTAAGGATCCCATCAACCCTATATTTATCAAAAATATGCTATAAAGTGTACATAATTAATTTTATTCATATAATCATTGATTACATGGATTTATCCTCATAATTACAATATCTAAACTAATTATCTTTCAATTATTATTTTATACATCTTAATATCCTATTAAAAACCCTACATTTGACATGTTGAAAAATATTGTCCACAAACTTTGATTTGATAATTTGTCTCCTTATTATCATAATTAATAATAATTCAAAAATTCCATTTATACCATTTGTTCATAAATTAATATTACTAAAAGTTTTATACGATACATAATATAAAAATAAATAATTAAATATGTTATATTATGTTTTTGACAGTTGAAAAATATATATATTTGAAATTATAAATTAAGATGCTTCTGATTAAGATAAAATTTAATTGATAGTTTGTTGAAGGTAGACAATTTGATAAACATTAAAATACTCCTTTACATATTTTTTTTAATACCACATAGTGTGTTTGTTACAAATGACTCTCACCTAAAATGATATTTATATTTTCATCTATTTCAATTCCCTGTATAAATTATAAGGCAGGGATTAGCCACTACATGGGATTTTTTATCTTATAAGTTCCTTCTATTTTGATAACA
>JARHVA010002309.1:775000-805000 GCA_037957365.1 Torreya grandis | reverse complement strand
GATTATTATTCATATTAGGCACAAACCAAACATTATTAAAGGTATAATTAACATATGTAGTCAATGAAATATGAGCATCATGATTTACTCTTACATAGTGAACCAAAACATCACCTAAGGAAACAAATTCATTGTAACTATTATCTTCAACAAAATTCCCATAGTAATCTCTATGACATGTGGAGTGTCATGATGTACCTGAGCCAAAATACCATTATCTTGAATATGAATACTAGATATGTAATATCACAAGATTAAAATCATTTGATGAACCTTGTTTATCATCTTCAACCATATTTATATATTGTGAATTATTTCTATTATTTATTAAAGGACTTCATATATATCATGAATCTATCTATTACACTAAACTGCACATTGAGATAATATTGCATATTATTCCAAAATTCATTATCAATCATTATGAGGAATATCAAGTCAAGTCTGAAGCATTAAAAATCAACTCAAGATCTAATAATGTCAAGTATTAAAGCTAAATTACTAGCTGCATGCATATAGTGAAAGAACATAGTTGTAAAATTAAACTAGGTAGGAAAACTATATGTAGATTTATTACCTCCTTAAATTATCTAGATAAGTAAGTAATGATGAATAATTAATGGGGGTGATATGGTGTAGATTAGACCATTACATTTCCCCTTAATTTTATATAGGTTTATATCTCTCACAAGTAACCTTAGGGTTTTCAAGGTGAAGATAAGGAAAATAGATATTTTTGTGTTACATCAACATAATATAAATTTCTCACTGACCTTAACAAAAATATGAAGTCAATTGATAGGGCCACACTATGACATTATTAAGGGAATGTGAACTTGTCAATACATAATCAAAAACTCTGCTTCTAAACTTGAGTTATCATAGTCATGTTTCTCACTATCAAATACCTACTAATGTCAACTATAAATGAGAAAATTAAGTATAATAGTATCAGTTATACTTACTATATTTAGCATATGCCACTTGTCAGTCAATTTAAATAAATTCTACTTTCCATTAAGATTTGTGATTAAATATCATATATTATAATATGAATAATACATCAATGTTTTATACCTATTAAACACTATTAAATCAAAAATAGGGTAAAACACAATCAATATGCATGCACAAACATAATTTTTATCTCTCTTTTCCTTGTCCTTCAATGGGATCAAGTTGAATATATTTACATCATCTCCAAGTGATATGTATTCACTCTTATGCCATTCAAAGTCATACTACCAAGGCCTTCTCTAAAGTCCATGACATACGAAGATTGGCATCACATTTCACTACACCTCATCTTGGTATATAGTTATCTAAAATTTTATCATGTGTGACTATGGATTTTGAAGTCCCCAAATAGGCCTCCTCAATATAAATTTTTAAGTTAAGTTCCTTGGTCTCCTAGTCCAATTATAGGCCTTCATGGATCAGATATTCCAACCCATAAGGTGTATGATTTGTAATGAGATAGATTATTTTCACTCAACTTATCTAAATAAGAGTATACGTATCAAGGTTGACCTAACAAAAAACTTACAAGAGTCTATTTATATTTAGATAGTAATTTAATCCTCTACATAAAAGGTCACCTATATCAACCTTCTAAACACATGTTTCCATTTCCATGTGTTGGACCATAGGATTCATTATTTTGCCCTTATAATCCACCTAGGTTCAGTGTAGTGTATTAAAAATATGCTCACCATAAATAAAGCTACCATAGAAAATAATGATAGTTGGAGCACTATTTATAACCCAAAAGTGACCATAGGGAATACAAACCTTAAAACAGTTAATATAGTCTCCAAAAAAAAACCTTAATAGAGTATAAAAAGGGTTGATAATGTTTTCCCTCTTAAAAATCATATCTCTCATGTCCAAAATCTCTTGGTAATCCATCCAATACAAGTATCTCAAAATAATTATATGAAAATAGTTGTTTTGAATGTTGGGACCTCCTTAATAAATGTTCTACCTTGAAAATGCTCACATAATCCACCATTTAGTAGTGATGATTAACCATGGTAATATAATGGGGCTAATCATTTCCTTTTTACCAAACCACTAATGTCACTTAAGAAATATATTTACAACTTTGGTATCTAGGGAAGGGTTTAAGGATGATTAGAGAGAATGTCACATAGAGAATTATTATTCATGAATATTATCTCATGGAATGTTTGAGGTCTCATATATTCCTCACGAAAATTCTCTATGGGATATTATTTTTATCAACTTGATGTTTTATATTTTATGTGTTTCTTAGAGGTTAAAGTTGTAAGGTTTTTTTTCAGAATCATCTAAAATGTATTTGGTAAGGTGCCACACAATACTCTATCTCACATGAGGATGGTCATGAAAGCATCAATGTTTTTATTTCCCCAAAGCTTACTAATTTGGTTGTTACATTGTGAGTAGACACATCAAAATGGGTAATATAGATCATACTTGACATTAACAATTTTTTTGACATTGATGGTCATTATTTGGGTCACACTTGATAAATTTTATGATGTATAAACCAGCCTACAACACCCTATTTCTTGGTGGAAAGAGTGGTGGTAGAATTGTGACACCACTTTTAAGAATTAGTAGTCTTTGAGATTTTTATAACATATTATGAGTGCATTTTCCTTGCCTCTTAAAAAGTTAAATAGTCAGTGGAGTTTGAATTATTCTCCTTAAATATGGCTTGCCTACCTTAACTGGACATGGAATTTCAATCTTACATATTTTCCTTTGTCTCATTTACCATGAACTTTTCTAGGTAAAATATTGAAACACATTTGGGTTTCAAATCCCAAGTTCTTTTTGTGTTATAAACCCAAGATGTTTAAACAATAATTCTAGAGTTGTTCTCCTGCTTGTGAGGCTTGGAAATGGATTCAAAAGTTATGTCAACATTTTCACCCAAAGCCCATCAATTAGAGAAGGCAAAGATCATTCTTAGTAGCCAACATATATAGCATTTCTTTGGATTTTTTTAAAATATATTATCATTTTTATCTTTATAAATATAATAATGTTGACATTTTCAATAATGAGACTTTTTCATAATAGTTTTTAGTTAATGATAAAGTTGTTGATACCTTTTTTACTTGTTTGTAAATCTAGGCATAGCAAAAACCTGTGCCCTTGAGTTTTAGAATCTTAAGTAATTCCTCAATCATTGGGGGAGTGCACCATGCACCGTGAGTATGGTCCCTTTACAATTTGTTCTACAAGAATATCCTCAACCTATGCCTAGATAGTAGTGGATTTTCTCATGCAGTTGCTTCTACTTCACTCCCCTTCATCATGGGGATTGGAGTCTTTAGCTACACATCAAAGATGTTATGAGTTTGTCTTGTTTATCATTTCTTGTAAATTGTCGTGATTAAATTGGTGAAGGGGGCATTATAATAACCTTGGCACATCAAGAGAATTATTAAGATGGGTGAGTGCTCTAAATTCTCCTATCAAAAGGCCTTCTTCTTAGGTTGTTCTTCTTCTCATGGATGATCCACTAGCTCCTCCTTTTGGTGGAGTTGATTATGTGTGATTTTCATGGTTAGTTTATTATTTTTATATATTATTTTAATACTCATGTTTAAAAATCATGTTTAGTCAACATAGACTTTGGATTTTTTCATATTTTTTTCCAGTGTACACTTTAAGTCGTGAATACCAACCAATTTAATATTTATTGTAACCATGCATATACTCTACCTTAATAATTTTAATTGATTAATATGATAATAAATTCTAATAAAAATATAATATCACACTATTAAATTTTGTTTATTGTTTTTTAAATCTCATCAATACAATAGTTACTTTGAGATATTACTCACATCACTCTATTGGCCAATTAAAAAAAAGCAAACTAATAGTTTGAGGTCAAAACATCATAATGGTAGCAAAACGAAAGGGTTATGCAAAGTTTATATTAGGCTTGATCTATAATGTATACATCAAAATAGTAAGATACTAGTAGTGAGTGGTTATTGCTTTTAAATTTTAACAATAATTTTAAATTATGAATCTCTTTACATTTACCATTACCAATAAAAAGTCAATGTGATTTTGTAGAATTACAGTCTTTTGTAGTCTATGTTTTAAATGTTAATATTTACCATAAAAGATAATGTGTTTAGTATATAAAAAAATTAATAAAATTTGTCCTTGATGGTATACCCGTGACCTAAATGCTTAAACAGATTTTGATAGATTTCACCAAGATCACTAAATAGAGGCCATGTGATGAATATTGAATTCTTGTAGAGGCAGAATGAGAGCTCTGAAAAAAGAAAAATAAAAAAATGAAATGTTTGCATTAAGAACTTTAGGAAAAAATAAAGTGCTTATAGGGTAAGATTAGGTCACTAAAAAGGTACAACCCTAACTCATAATTAGAACCTGATTAAAGTTAAATGATCCCTAATTACTTAATTAACTAACCTACGTAATCTAAAAAGATGTGTAGGTAAGACCACTATGTGGAAAAAATACTACACTGATACCCCATGAAGCATAGCTTAGGTGGGTAGAAGAATTGGGTCCTAATAATGAGGCTTGACGAGGTACCCTAGTATAATACAACTACCACAAATTGGGGTAGAGGAAAAAACCCATAGGAATGGAAATCGTCCCCAAAAGAGAGAAAAGAAGAGAAGAGGGATAAAATTTGCCACTAAGGTCTATAATTGATTGTATCCATTGGGTGTCCCCTAGAGGAATTCTCAGAAGTGACTACAATCAGAAGTAGATATAGTGAACAATGGATTACCATAGAACAATGAGTTTATCTACTAAGTGCTTGATGGATATTCAACCAAGGTGTAATTCCTATGAAAGGAATTATCCACATAATAAAAGTTAGGTGTCTTAACTACTCTAGGCCAAGATGGTGTAATAGAATCAGAGACAAAAAAAGTCTATAGAATCCTCTGTAACTATGGAATCCTTTGTAAAATTAGTATATCACTAACCTATAATGTCAAAAGTATACAAGAGGTAGATGGGTCAAGAACTAAATCTTTAATATTTGAAAGGTGACAAGGAGATGGTGGAGGTGAATCTATTTCACTATTGTAGTCATCTACAAAAGAAGAGTTGTTAATATCAAAAAGAAGCTCGGGCTCAAAAGTGTTAATAGATATAGTTGAGTCTGAAGAGGAAACTAAAGAATATAAAGGAGAGTCAGGAAAAATGTGTGAGAATATATATAACTGAGTCTGATGATCAACCATTCCCATAGACAAATTAATATCACTGTGCAACTCCCTGATGTACAATAAATTTGGAGTGAATTTAACTCGTATGTCCAGACCAAGGTGAGTGATCTGGTAAAATGACATGAGATTAGTTAAGAGTGAGGGCACACTTAGAACATTATTGAATGTTCCACCACTCACTTCAATAGAAACTCTCTAGAGAACCTTTTTAGAAGTGTTGTCACCCAGTTGTATAAAGGACATGTCACATGGTTCCAAGGGATTAAACTCAATCTGTGAAGAGGCCATGTGATATGAAGCACCAGAGTCAATGACCCATGTAAGAGCATTTGGAGCCATAACTAAAACTAAGGCGTTGCCCTTATGTTTCCCCTTGTTATTCTGTTTTGCCTTTTCTTTGCTAGATTCATTTGCCTTAGTGGATTCATGGGTTGATGAAGATGTTTTGATAGAATCTAGAACTACTACATTATTTTAAATAACAAGGCTAGTAAGGTGGTTAATTTATTTTTTAAAACATTTACTCTCATCATGATTACCTAATCAATGCCCACATTTGATCTAATCTTTCTTAGGTTTATGACTAGAAAAAGAGGTCACATTGTTTGATTTGGAGGTGGAAAGATTTTCACCCTTCTCAACATTTTTCTTTCTATATTTTCTCTCTCTATTGTTAGAAGCCTTATCTTTCTCAACAAGAAATGCATGATATTTAGATGACTTCAACGTGCCCATCTGTATCAACTTATCTTACTCCTAAATTAGGTCAGAAAAAAGGTTATCTAAGGAAGGCATCTTCCATGTGGTGTCAAGAGCACTCTTAGTAGAATGAAAAGTGGACACAAATATAAAATATTCAGGACCCAGTTTAGAGAGTATTGATAAAATAAGTTGTTCATCTTTCTTGTCAATTCAACATGATTTCAACTAAAATCTCAAAAGCCTAAACTTGGTAAAAAAATATTGAAGAGTGTCAAAGTCATCTACGCTCAATTTGATGAGATCAATTTCCATCTCATGTCCTCTCATCACATCCTACACTCTAAATAGCTTGGACAGTGTGGTCCACACTTCAGTAGGTGTTTTGGTAGATTCAATGTGAAAGAGTAGATCTAGGGATATTGAGAGACATAGTAGTCCATACACTTTATCACAAAGGTTAAACCATTTAATTTTCTCTCTAGCATCAGTATGTTCATTTTCAGTGCCCATTATAATTTTATGGTAACCCTTAGATTGCAAGATGATTTCCATTTGAGGTTTCCGTTCATGATAATTAAATGGCTTAAGTGAACTAATAGAGAGTGGATCAATAGTAAAAAATTAAATATTGTGGTAGTAAGTAAAGAAGAATGAAAAAAAAATCACAACACAACATAGTACCCCCCTTAGAACTATTAGTAGTGACCCCCTTTGAATGTTTCAAATACAAGCATGCTCGTATAGATGTCAGATTTAACAAAAAATGTGTCTTGAGTAGTAGGTGTGTAAGTACAAGTACAATAAGGATGAAGTGAGATTTAAGCCATTATACCATGAAAAAATGGATGTTAAAAAAGTCCAAAACAATACCACCAATAGGTAGAGTTTTAAAACTATGCACTTTCAAAAAAACAACACCCAAAATGGAGCTATAGATTGAAAGTTATGGTACTTGAAAGTTCTTACTCCCACATATTCCTGGACCCTTTCTAAAAATGGATTTTTTTTTACTTTTATTTTCTCACTGAAAAATAAAAAAATGGAATTTTTTAACTTGTGTTTTTTATACAAAAATCCAAAAATGGCTAAAACTTTAATTTATTTCTTCATTACCTTTCACCTAAAATTTGATGCCCTCTTGAATGTCACGTGGGTTTCCAACACTACTTTACTTCAAGTTTTCCAACTGCTTCAACTTTGGGTTTTTCAACTACTTCAACTTCAAAAAAGTAACAAGTAGTCACCTTTTGAAAACCTGAGTGGGTATTGCTAGTGTAAATCAGGGTCTTCCAGTTACTTTACTTTGGGCTTGAAATTTAGTAAGACTACCTCCAAAACTTAAATTGTGCTTGCAATGTTGATTGGGTTCTTGAATAATGACTAGTTTGGGGTTTCAAAAAGTTTTAATTTAAAAATTTAATGAGTAGTCAACCCTGGAAAACCTGATTGGGTCCTGACAATGTTGATTAGGGTTGTGAAGTCCCACTGTTGAAGCCTAATTACTTACAAGTAGTTACCCTAAAGAAGCCTAATTACTTCCAAGTAATTCCCTTGGAGAAGCCTGATTACTTCCAAGTAGTGTAATTCATGTTTCTTATATTTCTTTACTTAACTTCATAAATTGGAAGTAAAGTAATGTCAAAAACCCAATTTTATCTGCAATTAAGTTGTAGCACTTTGAAAATTGGATTCGGTCTAAAATCAAGTAATGGCCCTGTGAGAACCTGATTCAGTTTGTAAACAAATTTGAGGTTTGCAAGCTTGATTAATTCATCCATATGGATGTCTGACCAAATGGAAGAAATTGATTTTTTTAGAAAAATCAAAAACTTTCCAGAAAAAATTAAGAGCAACCCATTTTAGATCTCAAAAAACCCAAAAAAATATATGCAAATTAATTTTTCATCAAAGAAATTCTAACACAAGTTTCAATTTAGATTAAGAAAATACCTCTAAGGTCAAAAATGGTGTCCATACAGTATGAAAAATATCTAGGTAAATGCATAAGGATCTTACCAAAGGAGGAAAATACATGAGGCTATCAGGAAAACTTAGATAACATGATAGATTTCACTAAGATCTATGAATAGTGGGCACATAATGAATGTTCAATTCCTATAGAGGTAGAATGAGAGCTTTAAAAACAAGAAAATGCTACAAAGAAAATGTTTACATTAACCACTTTAGGAAAAAAGAAAGTACATATAGGGTGTGCTTAGGTCACCAAAAAGGTAAAACCCTAACTCAAAATTAGAACCCACTTAAAGTTAAATGACCCTTAATTACTTAATTAACTAACCTAAGTAAGCTTAAAACGCATGTAGGTAAAACCACTAGGTGGAAAAAAACCTACATTGATAGTGTTTTTGCTAATATAGTTATTCTATTCCATTCCCATATTTTAAAAACACGAACTTTTTTTAAACTTTATTTTTCTTTTCTTATTTTGATGCCCATTGGGATACAAATTTATTATTTTAATAATGAAAAATATGCATTCTTTGTGGTTGAACCCATCTATTATCAAAATTTATGGTCATGCCCTTATTATAGTCTTATTCCCAAGAAAGTGGAATATGCAAATGGTCTTGTAATAAATCACTAGTTTTGATGACAATAGTAGGATCCTAGCCATTTGTAAGATAAAAGTTCTCCCCTAAACCATGGTATCCATCCAAGATTTAAATATATGCTTCTAAATTATGAAAGTAGGCTGGATCATTTATGGGTTTGAGGAAGGGAGATTTGGTATGGTCAAGCTCCATCTCCAATCCTACTTGGATATAGCTCCATGGAAATTTATCTATCCATTCCCTCACAAATCTAAAATATTCATTGAAAATGATTCTTAAGACCTTTAGAAATCCATCATGGGTATTCACAACTCGAAGGATTTTCACACCCAATTCCTTAAATCACTCATTGAAAGTGGAGTTACCAACTCTAGGACCCATGTAAGAAAACATAGTGATAGGAACCTCATTATTAATTCCCATCTCTACAATGTCATATACGCTCAACACTGTGAGTGCATTCACTAGACTATGGCCTATGATTATAATGCTCATATTTTTCCCTTATATTTTTTTAACACTATTTTAAATTTTATATGTATTTGATCATGCACATTAAATTTGGAAACGTAACATTATTTCTCATGTGTGGTGTAGATATTGAGAAACTTTGATTCCACTTCGATGTGGGGATATATATGATCAGAATCGAACCTATTGGGCTTGAAGAAATCTATGAGGTCTTCAATCCATTCAAGATAAGTGATAGTACCTCTCCAAATTATCATGATGTCACACCTCCCAGTCTCTTAATTTCTTATGTGTCCTCTACCACTTCCATGAAACCCATCCAGTTGGTGTGGTTGCTCCATATTTTATCCCCTACTCACTTATTTTTGAAGAAATTAGGGAGATTGATGTTAGATATGGCATAGAGATACTTTACGATTTGGTAGGTAGTGTGGGAATGGGAAATATCATGGAGCATAGTGGTGTGATTATACTTTTATTTGCCATAGTATTTATAGTAAGGGTTGAAGTTAAAGGCATGTCTATGCAAACAGTTCATTGATTGGGTTGATGAGTCAAATTCTATGGACCCTACTGACAAACTTTTACCTCATTTTGAGAGATTTTTCCACAAGAGAAACATCATTCCCACATCTCATTCATCATGAGTTGGATAAAATCCTCTTGGAATTTATTATAAGACTCATCTTTGTATGTGTAGAAGCTAATGGTTCATCTCTAGCCCAATAGTTCTTGTGTAACGCACGACTAAAGTTTACTCATTTTGCATACTTAGGGATGAGTGAATTCTCTTTAGAGATTCCTATGACCAACTTCATATTTTACTTTTAGGACTCAACCAAAACTGTATAAAGGTCATTCTAGCCTAAAAATGCCCATATAGACGTGTCTTCACATATGGTTCATCGATTGCGATGATGATTCATATTCTATGGCCTCCACTAATCAAATTTTAGCCAATTCTAAGAGATTTAGTGGTGAGAGAAACATTGTTTCCACATGTTGGGTGTTGTTATCCCCTTCATTTAATCAACTTTCTATTGATGTCATATTTAACCAGGGTTGTGTCTGAAGCTGTATGCAACAAGAGGAATCGTAATGATTTAGTAATTGAATGGGGGTATTCATATATTTTTCTCATTTTGGGGGGTTTTTAATGTCTTAAGGATTTATTGGTTAAAACCTTATTGAAATCAAACTATGCAAATCTGATAGAAATAAACACATTTTGTAGGAATGAGATTGATTACTGGAAATAAACACACATTGCAGGAATGAAATTGATTGCTTAAAATAAACACATGTTGCAGGAATGAAATTGATTACTAGAAATAAATGCACATTACAGGAATGAAATTGATTTTTGGAAATAAATACATGTTGCAAGAATGAAATTAATTTCTGGAAATAAACATACATTGCAGGAATGAAAATTTAATTTGAAATGCTAGCAGGAACAAATTTACAACAAATCTTAGTTTTTAAAGAGTTTAAAACATTTATAAATTTAATAGAGTTACCTATTTAATTTTTGCTAATAGAAATATAAATACCAACAAAAATGAAGATCTTGGTCTTTTGGAGGAGTGGGCCCTTGCTCCGCCTAGGATAGGATTTGAACAATTCAATTTGATTTCAAAATAGGAATGGATATTTCATTGATAAAAATGTTTTGTATTACAAATATAATAAGCTATCATTTTTTTCTTTATTCTTCTACTGTCTTCTATTATTTATATCTTTATATCAGGTCTGCATATATAGATGCTTTGATGGATGTAATTGTTTTATAGATACGATGGAACTAAATCATGTCTAGAATAGATTGTAAATCAAGATGTGGTTGAATGTCCAACTATATGATAATTGCCTTGATTCCGTCAGTTCAAAAAATTAGGAATCTATTCTTGATTTAATGGGATCATTGATCTTGATAGATCTCTTGCCGTTTGGAATAGATCCTCATCAGTTTCATATCTAGCCTCAAAAGTTTTGGAGCTTATCTGAAAGCACACGGGAGCTAAATATAGATTTTTGGAGCTATGTCCAAAAATGAGACAACTTGAAATAGTATGGAGTTCTGGAACTAACTGTGATGGTTCTAGAATAAATCCTGGAGGTTTTGCAAATAACTATGATGATTTTAGAATAAATTCTACAGGTTTTGGAACTAATCAAAATTGAGTCCAATGCTTCCAAAAACATGCAATCCACTTCATATTTGTTCTTTATCCTGATGATGACCTATTTTACTAAAAAACTAGAATTTTCCAACACACTTGTTATGAATTACAAGTCTTTTAAAAGGTTAGAATCACAATCAACAAAAGATAGATAATCACATCCTAACTCATCTCAGATCAAAATAAAAGTTACAAAATGCAATCAAACTTAATAAAATGAGAGTAAGATGAGGTCATTTATTATACATTTATTGGCCATATCCTGGTCTCATCATTTCTCCCATACTTACTTGTTTGTAAGTCCCTTTACAAACTTTGTTATTCAAATTTAGGATTGTATATCCTGCATTCTATTTGATTGCTCAGATCAAATAGATGAAACTAAATGTCCTAATGCTTTGACTCAGAAGTACTATACCCTACTTCTACTTCTACTTTTCTTTTCCATTCCTCAAACTAAGTGGGATGTCGAGGTTCTCTGTTTTACCAAGGAGATATAGGGGTGAGAAGTAGAGGTGGCCTTATCCACATTCCTATCCATATGCTTAAGGGAGTTTCATTGACCTAGGGAATTATTGTGCATAAAGCTTTTGCCCTTTCTAAACTCCAGATAAAATTTGAAGGGGATATTACTTCCCTTATTTTCAATGCCACTGGAATAAATTCCCATTTTTTTAAATCATGCATCATAGATATTATAAAAATTTTCCCTTTCATAGGAGGTGAAGACATCCATGCTTTGTTGTAAATTGAAAAGATAACGTCCCTTGAATTTATTAGTAAATGCATAGGATTGGAAATATGTAACGAAAGTGGATGGATTACCATAATGAAATCTCATATAGAGACTAGATGAACTAGCCTTTGACCAATGCTCTGACTCCCTTTCTTTCCATAAAATCTTATTTTGAAGAACAGAGACAAATGCATTAAGCTGGCTTTGTCCTATATATAAATTAATCATAAAACCTGTATTTCTTTCTAGCATAAAATTGCAGAGGTAAAATTCACAAAGAAGGTTTTTCTGTTCTATATTAACAAAGGAGTAGGTGGCCGAGAAATTAGCTTCATATTTTATTTCATGTGGAAGGCCACATGCTATCCTTGCCAACTCCCAGCGAATGAATTGTTCTTCTAAAAACATGCTATAAACAAGGGAAGGTCTTATGCATGAAAGCAGCTTCTCACTCATTATACAAAATATTTGTATTTTCACAAGACATTTATACTTATCATTTTCCTCCTTGTAAAATTTGTCTTCCCATTCCTTCCTTGCTTTCTCTTCTTCCGCCAGTTTGCCTTTCAGGTCTGTATTAGATGTTTTGAGTTCATTGAGTTCTCTACATATGTCATCCCATAATTGCTTGAGTGGCAAATAAGTCAATTTAGTCTGTGCAGAGACTATTGACATAGAGGTCTCTATTGTACATTTTACTCATTCTCTATTAGTTGTCTTTTAACTTCTGCTAATTCCTCATTCCTAGCTGTGAGTTGTTTTGTTAATTCTGCAAGGAGCATTTCTTTATGTTCTAACTTGAGTTTGAAGAAATTCAATTCCTCATCCTTTATCTTGATAATGAGTTCTACTTTGGACAAAAATAGATCCTATCTAATTTTCTAGTTTGTTCTTTTTTTGAAAGTTCTTGGGGAGTTAAGCATTCCTCTTCCACCATAGAGGATTTCCCTTTCCTTCTCCAAGATGCCTATTCATCTTCAGCATGTGATGGTGATACAGTCTCATCCATTTCTTGGAAAACTGGATCCTCAAATATTTCACCTTCTTTTTCCTTTTCTATTTGGCTTGGTCCAGGAGGAGTCATGGCCATGCTGCCCAAAATATCAGTAGCTTCAGTTTCTAGCCTTTCTTGTTCTTCTAGCTCCTCTGAACTTTCTTTGGACTTTTTATGACATTTCCTTTCTTGAGGAGCCTCAAAATGTGTATACATAGATCTCCTCTTAGAATGTCTTTTGGTTTTCACCTTTTATTCAAGCTTAGGTGAACTGTCATTGTTAGAGATAGGTACTAGTTCTTGTATAGCCTTAGCAGAAGAAGAAATGACTTGAGAAGGTACATTAAGGTCTGCAATTTTAACTTTTCTTATAGATTTTATCCTTTTTGGTATTTCCCCTTCCCATAATCTTTTCTTTTCTTCAGCAATAGTAGAAATTTTCAAATGAACTGAAGGAGCAGGAGGAGTTGCTATTGTTCTTCTGGGAATACTATGTTTTTGTCCAAATTTTCTAGGAAACTTCTCCCACATTTCTTTCCCATTTTTCTTGGAAATAAAATGGTGTTGGCATATCAAATGCACTAACCCATGATGTCTAATTTTTCCTACACCACAATAATACTTCTGAACCATGGTATGGATTCAAAAAGAAACCATGGAAGGTTTACTATATATTCTAGTTTTTCGGCTCGATATCTAAGATGTATAAACACTTTTAGGACTTCTTTTCCTACTATCGCATATTGTCCATCATAGGTTATATATTTAACTATCTAGAATGCTTCTCTGTCAAAGGGTTTAGGCAATCTAACCCTCTTAACTCCTTTGATGATTTGCTTTGTATTATAAATATATTGGGGTTCAACTTCCCCTTCTTTCAATAGGGTTTCAGCCAGGTCTTTCAATGTTCCTTTGATAGGGTTTAGGACATGCATTATAGGTATTCTAGACATCTCACTTATGATTTTCACAAAAAAAGGAATGAAAATATTTCTATCCTTTGTCCTTGTTTGCTCTAAACTAATAATAAATTCTCTTACCAGTTCATCATTGTATTTGGAAAATTTCCTTAGAAACTCTAGCCATCCTGCTTGTTGAAAGATATTTGCTACTTATTCATCTGCAAGGAGTTGGGTATCAGTGTCTGGTTCTGAATTCTTTTTTATTCCCATGATTCATTCTATTTTTCTCATTTTCTCTCTTTTGAATCTTTCATAGGTTAGCTGAAAATTGCTTCTTGTATCGGTGGAAATGATAATTATGGCTACAGGACTAGGAAATTCAGTTATTGATTTGAAAAATTTAGTTGTAGAATTACTATACTCAGCTATGGAGCTTATCAATTTTGGCTATAGAACTATTGTACTCAGTTGAGAAACTAGTAGATTCAATTGCTTCAATCATAAGAATGATTCTTTATATTTATCCACCCACTCATCCCATCATAAATATCATTCTCATGTTTTTTCTCATTTAACCATGATGTTTAATAGATTATTCGTCATATTAATATTTCTAAATCAAGTCTAATCACACATGCAAACTTTCATTTAACCTTTAACAAGTTAAAAACATAGTTACCATCCTTGATGATGTAATCCCTCTGGTGTGCAGACACATCATCCATGAAAAATGGTTAGAAAATAATTAGAATTAAAAAAGTTTTATTTTAATTAGCCATTTATTTGAGAAGATCAATGGCATCACTAATTTTTAATTGATTTTTTTTGGGAGGAGAATGCCATTTACTAGTTTTCATTCTCTTCATTTTTTTATTTTTTTATTTTTTTTTGAAGAGAATGCCATTTACTTATTTTCATTCTCTTCCCTTTATTCTATATCTCTTCATCTGGCTATGTGATCATTTTGGAAGAACTAGGTTCTTCCATATGATCAAATTCTTTGTTTGCTTCAATTTGCTTCAAGAATTCATCTTTAGTAGGAGGCTTCCTATAAAGTTTTAGCTTGTATCCATTGACCAAGAGTATTCTTCTGCTGCCATCAATGGGAAGTAACTAGATAGAACCATTGTAAAATATCTACTTGATCTGATATGGTCCTAACCATCTAGTTCTTCATTTACATTTGAATTGTTAGTACTTAGAATCAAACAGCAATGCCCAGTCTCCTACTTTAAATTGTCTTTCTTTGATATGTGAATCATGCCATTACTTGCTTTGACCTTAGATTATCTCTATCTGGTGAAGTGCTTCTATTCTAAATTCATCTAATTCATTGAGTTGAAGGATTCACTCCTTTTGAGCTATAGCCAATTCAATTCCCACCTTAGCTATTGTCCTCAATGTCTATAGTTCAAACTCAATAGTCAACAACGGATTTTTCCCATAGACTAACTCATATGGTGAAAACCTTGTTGTGGTTTTCCAAGTTGTATTGTAAGCCCAGATAGCTTCAAGTAGTCTTTTCACCCAATCTCTTCTTTCAGCTTCAACTATTTTAGTGAGGATGTTTTCTAATTCTCTATTTGTTACTTCAACTTGTCCATTTGCTTACAAGTGATAGGGAGATGACTTCCTATGATTGATCTAATAATACATTGTGAAGGCCTTTATCATATTGGACATAAATTTTGGTCCCTGGTCTAAAACTAAGCTTTTTGGTGCTCCAAACTTTACCTTAATTTTGTGCCAAAGGAAATTAGCAACTGATTTTGTTAAAGCTTACACTTCTACCTATTTTGTTACATAATTAGTACACACAAGAATATGCTCTTTTCCTTGTGAAGGAGGATTAAAAGGTCCAACAAAATCTAATCCCCATCTCTCAAATGGTTTAATCACTATTTGTGGTTACAGAGGCATTTCATTGGTAATGGTTGGCTATCCCATCCTTTGACAAGGATCACACCGCCTAATATATCTCTTCACATCTTTGTATAGATATGGTCAATAGTAACCAGTGCCAAGTATCTTGTGAGATATTCTTTTCACTGAATAGTGTCCTCCACTTGGTTCATCATGACATGCCTAGACGATGTCAAAAATTTCATCTTCTCTTACACACCTACATAAAATCAAATCAGGACCACATTTAAATAGTATTCCATTTAACCATTTGAACTATGCATTGGTTTTGATTAATTGTTTTATTTTCTTTTCAGTGAAAGGAGGAAACTTCCCTATTGCAAGATAATTTTCCATGTCAGCAAAGCATGGTGTGTTAGCTGAAATAACAAATAATTGTTCATCTAGAAATTTATCCTTGACTAGATTTTGCTCCTCTATACTGGTCAATCTTGACAAGAAATCAGCTACAACATTAGATTGGCCTGGATTGTCCACAATGGTAATATCAAATTCTTGTAGAACTAATTACCATCTAATTATTCTACCTCCAACCACTGGTTTGTTCATTAAATATTTAATTTTTGAGTGATCTATATGTATAAATGTTTTGTACCCTGTAATGTAATGTCTAAATTTATTGATTGCATAGATCACGGCTATAAATTCTTTTTCAGTGGTAGTGTAATTTTTTTTAGTGGGAGTAAGATTCTTACTAAGATAGTAAATAGCATACATTCTTCCTTCTTCATTTTTTTGTCCTAAAATTGCACCAATTGAGGTATATGAGGCATCAATTTGGATGTGAAAAGGTTTCTCCCAATTGAGTCCTTGCAATATTGGGGTAGTTACTAATTTCTCTTTGATTTCTTCAAAAGCATGTTGACACTATTCATCCGAAAGAAATTCACAGTCCTTGGTAAGAAATTTAAACATGGGGGTAGCCATTTTACTAAAATACTTGATAAAATGCCTATAGTATCTAGCATGTTCTAAGAATGATTTGATATCTATAAGAGTTTCAGGAATAGGCAAGTCTGAAATAATCTTGAGTTTGTTTTGGTCAACTTGAATTCCTCTTTTTGAAATATGGTGCCCTAGTACAATCCCTTCATCAACCATCATCAAACATTTGTCATGACTAAGAGACAAGTGATTTTGTTCACATCTTGTTAATACTTTATCCAAAAAATTTAAGGCATCATCAAATGTATCTCCATACACAGTAAAGTCATCCATGTATACCTCCACACAATCATTTGTTAGGTCTGTATAAATTTCTAATACAACTCTTTGAAAGGTTGTTGGAACATTAGATAGTCCAAATGGAAATACCCTGTAAGTAAAGGTACCCCATGGACAAGTAAATGTAGTTTTGTCTTGATCCTTAGCAACAATTTAGATTTGATTGTATCCACTAAATCCATCCAAGAAGGGAAAATACTATTTACCTGAAAGGTTATCTAAAACTTGATCTATGAATGTAAGGGAAAATAATCTCTTAGGGTGGCTTTGTTTATTTCCCTATAGTCAACACAAATTCTCCATTTCCCATTATTTTTAGGGACAATTAGAAGAGGAGACACCCAATGGCTATCTGAGATAGGGTAGATAAAACCTACTTGTAATAGTTTTTCAATTTCTTGTTTGACTATATCCCTTAAGGCTGGATTAATCCTTCTCTGAGGTTACCTAACTGGTCTAATATTTTTAGTATAAATGTGATGAGTGTAGATACTTGGATGAATTCCTTTCTCATCTCTATAGTCCCAAGTAAATGCTTTATTATGATTCTTTAGAACATCAAACACTTTGACTTCTTCATCATTCTTTAACCAGCTATTAATATTCAAATTTTTTTCTAGTTGAATCTCAACATGTTTGGTTCCAAGATATGATGAACTGATTTGTTGAAGTGGTTCCATTAAGGTGTTTAGTGGACATACATGTGGTAACAATATATGATATGTAGCAACATCTTTGAAAGTTCCTAGAGACAAAATGATAGACAAAGGACAACAAGAAGAGTTATGATACTTATCTTATTGTAGGTCAAACTCCTCATTACTACTATTTTCCAAAAATTCTTCATCATCTCTTGATATGTGTAAAGCTGATGCTACAGATCCTTCTTCTCCCAAAAATAAATCATGTTCCCTTAGAGCGAAGTTATCTTCACTTGCAGAGAATTGGCATGGTTCCATAACTAACTGTGATGATTCTAGAATTAACTGTGATGAATCTATAGCTAATTGTGATGGTTCTAGAACTAACTATGATGGTTTCAGAACTAATCCTAAATATTCCAGTGATGATTGATGTTCATTTAATGAAGGATTAACCATATCATCTATTTCCTATACATGATCCTACAATGTTATCATAGCCAAAGAAGATAGATTTCGCTCATTAATATAAGGATTATCAACCCATAATTTCACTTCATTTTCAATAAAAGGTCATCCAGATGAATATAATGAAATTTGCTTACCATTTGAAATAGTCATATCACCTAACCTACAATTAATTAATGTAGCAACTATAGCTAACTATGGTCACCCCAAAGTAATGGGATAACCAAGTGTTTTAACTTTTGACTGTAATATAAGGAAGTCAACTACATATTCCCATGATTCCACCATTACTGCCACATCTTCAATAATTCCTTCTGGTTTTGCTATAGACTGATCTGTCATCTGCAATATGGTATTAGTAGGTTATATGCCTATTAATGGTAATGTTTTCAAAGTATCCACTGTCATTACATTGATACTTGCTCCCAAATCAATCAAAATGTTATGTATATCCTTATTCCCTATAGAAACATAAATAATAGGGCTTCCAAGATCTCCATATTTAGGTAGTAAGAGTTTCCCTGCTAGTAAATCAAAAAGTTTCCCATCTACCTGAATAGTCTTGGGGTACTATTTCTTCCTTCCAAGTTTTTTAAAACATAACAATTTGATTAATTTGTTCAGCTCTGAAATATCCTTAATTGCTTTTGACAATGGTATTTCAATGTTCAATCTTCTTAGTTCCTACACCAATTTAGATTCCTTAAGTTCTATGGTTTCTTTAAGTCTTTCTAGAAATGGATTCTCAGTAGAACTTTTTTCTGGTTTTTTATCTTTTTCTATCATCTTCCTTAGGTGTAACTGTGCTAGAGGTTTTAGCTTCTTTTATCATCTCAGCGATTATAATAGGTGGACTGCTAACTATTTTTTCATATCTAGTTTGAATGTTTTTACAATCCATTGTATTTAAATCAACTAATTTTTTTGGTTCTATTTTATATACAAGAGTTGTTTGTTTGTTTCTTGGGTTTGCTACTGGTTGTGCTGTCATTTGGGTTTGGACTATGTTTTAAATTTATGGATTTTGGGCTGGAGGTCCCATTATGGTTTTTTTTTATTTGGATATGTTTTTCCTTGCACATAATTACGAGGGCTCCATCTAAGATATGGTCAAGTATAAGGATTTCCTTGACCAGCCTAAGGTTGTTGATGTCCTTGAGTATTCAAAGATTGACTTGGTCAATCTTGAGGATGCCATGTGGGTTGAGGATCCCAAGGTGGATGTCCCCAACTTTGTGGTACTTTTTGAGCTACCCATAGCATCATCCAAGGATTAGGACCTGGTCTTGGCATAAATTGTCCCTAATTAGGTTGTCTTTGAACAAAATTTAATTCTTCTATGGTGGCTGATGTATTGGTTTGTTTGAGATAATTTTTTATGAGTGGAAGAAGAGAACAAGCATGAGTATCATGTTCTTTAGATTCATAGACAAAACATACTTCCATTTTATCCAAAGGACATTCTCTTAGTGCATTCTTCTTCCTACATCTAGGATAATACATGGCTAATTTTTCAAGTTGGGCATTTGATTTAGCTTGCAATCCATCCATGGTGGAGGTTAATTGAACTAATATATCTATTTTAAAATTTTCCAATTCATCCATCAATTTTTTCATATCTAGATCTCAATTTTTAACTGTTTTCCCTTTTTAGGTCCTCCCCTTGTTCTTGAATAGTTTCTACAAATTTCTATGATTTCATCCATTCTTAATTTAGCAATGTTTTCTCGACCAATTAAATCAAGGGTTTCTATATATTTGTCATCCAGACCTTTGAGAAAAATTATTTTATTTAAATCTTCTTGAAGTATACAACCACATCTTTTACTCACAAAGAGGAATCTGTCCAAATAATCTTCTATATTTTTGTCTTCTTCCTATTT
Source organism: Torreya grandis (assembly GCA_037957365.1). Taxonomy (NCBI): domain Eukaryota; kingdom Viridiplantae; phylum Streptophyta; class Pinopsida; order Cupressales; family Taxaceae; genus Torreya; species Torreya grandis. The sequence goes on along the minus strand of JARHVA010002309.1, from coordinate 785,075 downwards.
TATTTTAAAAAATTCTTCCTTTCGATTTCTTCCTCTATAATAATCTTGATATTTGTCTAGGAAGACAATTTCCATTTGTTCCCAATTGGTAATAGAATTAGATGTTAATCCCATAAACCACCTCATTGCTGCATCCTTCAGGGTAGATGGAAACAACTTTAATTTTTGATTATTTATCTTGTAATCATAAGTCTGACATAGTACTTTAAACTCAAACAAAAATTGGTTAGGATCCTTGGATGAAATTCCTCTAAAAGTGGGAAAATGTGTAGGTGAAATGTTTTTCATAGTGGTTTCATCATCCTCAATATGAATAGAAAAGGTAAAGGTTCTCTCAGGTTCTCTTCCAGCTTCACGTTCCATTTCTCTGATATTCTTTAATTCCTTCTCCCAATCAATGTGTTATGTGGTTTGTTTTGGAGATGATGAAAATTTAGGAGTAGGGGGTTGACTACTCAATTGAGAATCCAAACTTTCCCTCAATGGATCTTGAGAAATAATCCTCCTCCCTATGGTTTTAATTGGTTTTGGTGACTGATCCAAAAATTATGAAGATGGCATTTCTGTTTCTTGTCTTGAAGGAGATAATGGTGCCTCCAATTCTTATTCAACGTCTTTTCTTAAACTAGAGGGTGATGGAATTTCTTGTTTAAAAATTTTGGGGAGAAATATTCCCTTGGAATCTCGTGGTCTACTCATAAATTAGGGGAAATTTATTTAATTACTAAATGAAAGATTTTTGCTCTTGTTGACACCTAATTAGAAAATTCTAACTAGTAGTCCCTGGCAATGGTGCCAAAAATGTTTGGTGTCGTTATCCCCTTCATTTAATCAACTTTCTATTGATGTCATATTTAACCAGGGCTATGTATGAAGTTGTATGTAACAACACAAATTGTAATGATTTAGTAAGTGAATGGGGGTATTTGTATATTTTTATTATTTTGGGGGGTTTTTAATGTCTTAAGGATTTCTTGGTTAAAACCTTATTGAAATCAAACTATGCAAATCTGTTGGAAATAAACACATGTTGCAGGAATGAAATTGATTGCTAGAAATAAACACACATTGCAAGAATGAAATTTATTATTGAAAATAAACACACGTTGCAGGAATGAAATTAATTGCTGAAAATAAACACACGTTTTAGGAATGAAATTGATTGCTAGAAACAAACATACGTTGTAGGAATGAAAATTTAATCTGAAATGCTTGCAGGAACAAATTTACAACAAATCATAATTTTTAAAGATTTGGAAGTATTTATAAATTTAATAAAGTTACATATTTAATTTTTACTAATATAAATATAAATACTGACAAAAATGAAGATCCTGGTCTTTTAGAGGAGTGGGCCCTTGGTCCACCTAGGAAAAGATTTGAACAATTCAATTTGCTTTCAAAATAGGAAAAGATATTTCATTGATAAAAATATTTTGTATTACAAATATACTAAGCTATCCTTTTTTTCTCTATTCTTCTATTATCTATATCTCTATATCAGGTCTGTATATATAGATGATTTGATGGTTGTAACTATTTCATAGATACAATGAAACTGAATCATGCCCAGAATAGATGCTAAATCAAGATGTGGCTAAATGTCTAGCTGTTTGATAATTTTGTTGATTCTGTTATTTCAAAAAATTAGGAATCTATTCCTAATTTAATGGGATAATTGATCTTGACAGATTGTCAACCATTTGTAATAGATCCTCATCAGTGCCATATCTAGCCATAAAAATTCTATAGCTTATCTAAAAGAGCGCTGAAGCTAAATATAGATTTTCAGGGCTAAGTCCAAAAATGCAACAACTTGAAATAGTATGGTGGAGTTTCAAAACTAACTATGATGGTTTTGAAAAAGATTTTGTAGGTTTTAGAACTAATTGTGATGATTTTAGAATAGATTATGTAGGTTTTAAAACTAAGCATAATTGAGTCCAATGCTTCCAAAAACATGCAATCCACTTCATATTTGTTCTTTAGCCTGATGATGACCTATTTTATTTACAAAACTAGAATTTTCCAACACCCTTTTTAGGAATTATAGGTCTTTTAATATGTTAGAATCATAATCAACAAAAGATGTATAATCACATCCTAACTCATCTCAAATCAAAATAAAAGTTACAAAATGCAATCAAAATTAATAAAAAGAGAGAGTAAGATGAGGTCATTTATTATACATTTATTGGGAATATCATGGCCCCATCTCAACATATAATTCATCTTGAATTAGATAAAATATTATTTGGAATTTTTAGTAGACTCATCCTTGCATGTGTAGGAATTGATGGTTCATCTCTATCCCTCATGGTTCTCGTGCAATATGGAATTAAAGATTATTCACTTTGTACATTCAGAGATGAGTGAATTCTCTTTAGGGATGCCTCTAACCAACTACAACATTATATTTTGTGACATAACTGAGATTAGAAAAAGTTTTTTCTATCCTAAAAACATCCATCTTGATGTGTCTATGTAGATGGTTTGTTGATTGAGCTGACAAGTCAGATTCTACAAACCCTGTTGTCCATATTTTAGTTTATTCTAATAGAATTGGCTATGAGATAAACATAATTTCATCATCTTAATAATATTATTCCTTTTGGAATTTCTTATAGGACTCATCCTTCAAGAAGTTAGAATTGATAGTTCATCTCTATCCCTCATAGTTCTCATGCAATGTGCAATGGAAGTTTGCTCATTTTGCACATTTAGGAACAAGTGAGTTATCTTGAAGGATGCCTATGATAAAATGAAATTTTCACTCCTAGGGACAAACCAAGACCAAATAATGTTTTTTCTAGCCTAAAAATTCCCATGTAGATGTGTTTGTATAGATGGTTCATCGAATGGGCTCCTCTGACCAATTAAGTATGTGTAAGAGATACCCTGTTTCTATATTTCTTTGACATTGAGGAGAGAGATTGGTTGAGAAACTTCAAAATTGAGTTTATAAAATCTAAAATAGGATTGAAACACCTCTAATTCATTTGAAAAAACCTCATAAAAGGACCATTTGTTGTAAGAAAACTATATCTTGAGTTTTGACTTACTAGAGGGTAATTAGGCCTAATAGACGAAACATGATTTTATGAATTTTTAGGTAAAAAATTAATAGTGTAAATCCAAACCTTTTATCTAATCATTTATAATTCATATAACACCTAAATACATATGGTTGGGGTGTCTTGAAGTTCTAATTCAATACAAAATGGGTTTTGGCATGTTAGAGCAACATTAAGGCTAGTAAGTCATTCCAAAACCCATTAACACTCCTTAGATGTCTCTATGGAAGCAGTGTTGGTGATCATAAAAGTTTTATTTCATTCAGTATCATCTATATATGCATGATATGATGTAGGTTTCTAAATAAAGGATTGTCACAACAACTAGCTCCCTAGTACAACTAGCTCTCCTGCTCCTCATTGCCTCCAAATAAATTATGCTTTATTGCCATAGAAATAGATCTAGGGGTGTTGGATGCCTCAATATGAGGAGATACTCTCCTCTCATCATGTAAGTCATTCATTATTTCATTGTCAACCAAATAAAATTGTTCTCTGCACAACATATAAAATATAAAAATTAATGTGTTAAAATTATATATTGAAAATTTGATATTTTTTTCAAGAATGTAATTTTTTTAAAATGATTCTACAATCACCATATTCCATCTAAATGGTTTTCTAGGGATACAATAATGTATATACACCTACAATGGGGAATCCTATAGAGTATACATATATCATTAGATCTAGAGTTGTATACAATTATGTAAATATGGCATAAAATATCATCGCTTAAAGATGAAAACAATTAAACCATGTGTTCTCACCAGTCTCCATCCCTGAATCATAACTTGCTTTAGAGATAGAATATTGTTTGATGTAGCAAAAACATCACCTAAACATTTTTATCATCCATTATGGCTACCCATAGCATCCCTTAACATCTATAAAACCAATAAATGAATAATATGTGAATCCAATTAACATGATAAAAAGCTATGACTATAATAAATATTAAAATATAATTTATGGTTTAAAGGAAAATAAACATGTAAATGAATAAATATGTAATTTAAAAATTTATAAACCTATGTGCAAGGTACAACTGTGCTAATTATAACCTCTATAATAGAGTGAAGGCCTCTTAAGGTACCTAGAATATCACCAATCAACTAGATACAAACAATAAATAACAAGATCAGTCTAATAAATTAGTCAATTAAATTAATACATGTACTAGAAAATAAACTTAATATTCTTTTAAAAACAAAACAAACTATAATTAAAATTAAACCTATGTATCAAATAAAGATGGTGAATTATCATCTACAATAAGAGCTTAACATACCCTGATAGGCACCACTCAAGCTACTACATCTTGCACAGTGTCTAAAATGCCAGTGTCATATACTACTAAAACATCTACATGTGGAATATACTCTAGCATGCTAATTTTTGGCATGCTAGTGTCTGCCACTGTTGAAGCATATACAAATGGCATAGGCTTTGACATTTTAGTCTCTATAAATGTACTTTATATATGTCACACTTGAACAAGAGGTCCCATACCAATGATGCACAAGAACTATAACATGAGTATAAAGAAGGATAATAGCACTTGTACAAATACCAACACCACTAGTACAACCACTACCACTACCACCAATACCACCACCACCATTATCACCAACTGTAGGCTAAATATAAGTCTTTACTATATGCATATCATGTTCAATCATAACTTGTATTAAACTAATAACCCCTTAAAGGGTGTCCATCTATATGTTACAATGTAAAATTTAGGAATAGTGGCATGTGATATTATTATTCTATTTATTGAAGGTCAGTTATGATGGTTTTGGTCTTGCCTAACACTAGGATTATCAAATGAAGACCCACATCCCATACCTTGGGATGCATTCATGTCAAAATAATTTGGAATTTATTTTAATACAAATTCACAATACAATTTTATCAAAAATATAATGGAACCTCATTATTGTTGCATACAGGATCATCAAACACCATCCACCAACTATCTCAAAATTTATTTTTAATCTCCTCATGAACACACCAATTAATACTACTAGGTTTGAAATTCATTGGTGGAGGTTAGTTAGTTCTAGGTTTTATAAATAATGCACACAAATATTCTTTTGTTATTTTTTTATTCACATCTTCGTATGAAAATTTATAAAATAAAATAGAATAAATAAAAAAATTAGAGCCTCTCTTCGATGCAATATTGCATCCAATTATGAATTCACATTTACCACTTCATTAAAAATAGACTATAATGTACTAACAAGTAAAATTTGTGTGCTTCCAGCTAAAGAGTGATGCAAAACATTGATAATTATTTATAATTGTTGACGTTTGGAATTGTATTGCTCATACAATTAAAATTCTTCTTGTGCAAAATCAAACTCTTTAGGGTTTAGTCTAAAATTTTCTTTAGGAAATGGATCCATCGAACTTGTGTATCTAAATTTTTTTAAGAAAATATTTTTTAATCCAATGTAAAAAATTCAATGCAAATTTAAATTCAAAGCCCTAGTTTAATAAATAAATATACATAGAAATGAAAAACTAAAAATGCAAAAATAACATACCTTATTTGAAGCAATCTAATGCTAAATCTCATTGGCAAAATGGAACTCCAAAATGTGTGCATCAATCTAAAAATTTAGCAAAATAAAATTTTTCTCCCTCTCTTGGCCATGGGTTTTATTTCTTCAGATTGTTAAAAATGAAAAAATGGGGAAAGGCGTCAACCCTTTATTCTTAATAAAGGGCATACGACCTTTATAAAGGGTGTACACCTTTTCTTTTATAGAGGGAGACACCCTTTATAAAGGGTGTATGCCTTTTGTCAACTATAAATCACATACACACTTCGTAAAGGGTGAACACCCTTTAGAAAGGGAGGCATATTCCTTTTGGAAAGGGCGTATGACCTTGAGGCTCTGGTAAAATCCTAAGCCTCATATTTTTTTAAAAATGGTGTATGCCCTTTGTAATTTTTTTTGAAAAGTTAGGTGACTGTCATATTGTTTATCCCCCAAATTTGTGCATCAAACCTTGAACTTGTTTTATTCCATGGTTATCCACATGACAAGGATTTCATGGCATGGGGCTAATGGGTTTAAAATATGTTTCATTTATTTAACTATTGTGTTCACTTATTGGGCTATAATTGATCATTTTTTCCTTAAAAATATAACACAAAATTTTGGTACAGATCCAAACACCAACATAAGGTATAATAAAAGGGATTGCTATATCATTGAGGTGTGGGTGAGTTGGTAAAGTGACTTGGTTGCTCCAAGCACCACCCAAGTTCAAATCTAAATATGGTATCTGAGGTCAATTGTGGTTGATCATTGGTATTTTTGGGTTGGTTATGGCCAATCATTAGTACTCTTAGGTTGGTTTTAGCTATTGATAGTATTGTTAGGTTGATTATGGCCATTTGTTGGTATTCTCAAGCCAATTGTAACTGTTGTTAGTAACTCTTTATATTTTTAAATGTCTAAATATTATCTTCTCTTTCTCTCTTTTCATGCCATTTAATGTATTCATTAAATTCTATTGCTCTCAAGCATAAAATATAATTTTATGTTGAAACTAAAAAAGGTATCTTACTATTTTTTAGAAATTTTTTATGTTATAGTTTTGTATATTGGCTTTAGATTTTGGTGTCTTGTTAAACATGTTGGTGTAATGTTAATGTGATATTTTTTTGAGATAACCTTGTATTAAATTTTGACACTAAAGATGTCATTTAAGAAGGTAAATTTTATATAAATAGTTTTTAATTAAACAATGTAATAATTATTGTAGATGATAAAGAGAATGGACTAAAACAAGCTTAGAATTTTGTTTAAAATGTATACAACATAATAATGATTTTGTCAATTCTTTTAATCTGTTGATCTTATAATTATTGAAATTGAATAATTATGTTTTAGATTGTATGCAAATTATTGTCTTATTTCTTATTTTTGAGGATGCATCCTCTTCCAAATTTAGATTAAGCACCATTTAGATTTTAATTTTATGATGGTGAAATGGATTCATAACCTCACCAAGGCTTACCAATTCTAATTATTGATTCATGTGGAACCTCTTGCTTATTTTATCCCTCGGACTCCATATTTAAAGGTTCCTAAGTAGGGCTCCCTAAATGCCATTGTTTGAGTCGAGTTACCTTGTCTCCCAATCCATTTATAAGCTTTCATGGATCAAATATTACAACCCATTGAGTGTGTGATTTGTAATGAAATAGATCATTTTAAGTTAACTTGTTTGAAGAAGTGTATATGTGTCAAGGTTGACCTAACAAAAGACTTAAAAGACTATACTAATATTATGATAGGGATTGAATACTTTACATATAAGGTCACCTATATCAACCTTCCAAACACATTTTTTCTTTACCAAGCACCCGACCATATATTGAAAATCCAATCATTGCAAAGAAGCTATAATAGAAAATAATGATGATCGAACCAATATTACTAACCAAATAGTGACCACAGGGAATAAAACCCTAAAATGACTAATATAGTCTCCAATGAAAAATCTTAGTAGAGTAACAAAAGGATTTATAATGTTTTACCTCATCCAAACCATATCCCTCAATCCAATATCTTTTAATAAGCCCTCAGATACAAGTTTCTCAAAATAATTATATGTAAATATTTGTTTCAAGTGTTTATACCTCTTTAACAATTTTTTTACATTTAGGGTGGTCACATAATCCACCTCATAGTGGTGAAATTTCACCATGTGAAGATAATGGGGCTAAGCATTACCCTTTTACCAAACCAATAACCTCTCTTAAGTAAAATATTTAAAATGTTGGTCTTTGAGGAAGGATTTGAGGATGATCAAAGAGAATGTCTCATCGAGAATTATTCTCCATGAATATTATCTTATGGAATGTTTAAGGCCTCCTCATGAAAATTATATGTGGGGAATTCTTGTCAGTGTCTTGATTTCTTAGATTTTATGTGTTTCCAAGAGGTTAAAATTATAGACTTTTCCTACAAACTTATTTGTAATGTATTTTGTTAGATGTCATACAATACTCAAATTCACATGAGGATGGTCATCATACTTCCATTTTTTATTTCCCCAAAGTCTACTACATTAGTCGTTACATCGAGAGAAGACCCATCACATTGGAAAGTATGGATCACCCTTGAGATTGATGGTGATTTTTTTTATCTCATAAATGTCTATGCATCTAATGATTACCTCTATAAAATATCATTATGGTGATAGTTTCATTTTTCTAACTAGAATTTTTACAGTGACATTAATATGTTGAGTCCCTTGAGGATAAATATGGTACTTTTTTGATGCATTAATTCATAGGAGAGCATGAATCTTGGATAGATATTTTGAAAATTAGTGGGGGTTGTCAAAACTTCTATTTTGAATGTGGTCATTAAGTCTCAAACCTTAGTTTATGTGATCTAATTTTTGGGTCAGCTCTAATCATGATATTAAAATAATTGACTATGTAATGCTCATTGAGAAACACATATTCTCCATTCAAATTTATAATGGTAAAGTTGTCACCATCCACATAGTGTTTGTTCACTCTCTAACCATAGTCTTATCACTTTCTACCTTGAGTGGGTAGATGCCCTATATAAAATCTCCCTATGTAATTATTATTGAACACATCAATCCTAAAACATGAGCGTAGTATATAACTCATTTATAAAATGTGGAACTTGATGCCACATCTATTTATGTTGTGATATTAAATGAGTAATAGAATGATGTGATCAGTCCCACTACCTCCTTTCTTAGGCACTATGGAAATAAAGTGGTGAGGGTTCAAAAGCAAGCCAATTACATTAGCTAAATAATTAAAAAGGGTTACAATAAATATTTAATAAATATAATTCAATTATGAATTTTAAACTATGAATACCAAGCTTGAACTTGTCAAGTGACATGTTTCCAAGGCAATTCATATTTGAGCCTAACTACATTGGCTCAAAGTTGGAATTCTTGACTCCAAATTATTTTTTGATTCTCTTTTGTAAAATCAAGATAAAGAATAGAATAAATTTATATAAACTAAATACATAACAACCTCATAAGTCTACCTAAAATTTCATTGGATTTTATGGACCACTATAAATCAATGTTCCTAGCTTAGGAAGATATAATGGAGTGAGCTCAATATTTATAGGAAAATTTTGATGTGCTTTCTTGCAAGTTAGTTCCTTTGACTAAAAGGTTGTGAAATTTCATGTTCACACTTAATGAACTTTATAAACTAATTAAAAACATGGAAAATTATAAATAATAATGAGTGAATGGCTTATCCTAGGAGTTATACAACACCACATTGTATTTTTTAAACCCTACTTGCTTCAGGTCCTGAAGCATTATATAATAAATACTTAGGGATGCTAACAAATAAAGGATACAATAAATTCATCCATAAAGTAGGAAGTCAAGATCTTATTAGTACTTGATATCCCATCACCTTTCTAAATGTCTCCTACAATATTATATCCAAATCCTTAGCACTCCACCTTTGACACATCCTTAGCATAATGATCAAAATAGAGGAAACATGTTTTATCAAAAAAATTTATATCCTAGATAACATTAATGTAGCCTAGGAATAAATGGAATGGGATCGTACCTCTTGGAAATATATTATATTTATAAAAATTAGTTTCAAATATGCCTATGACCATTGAATGTCCATTTATCTTTTCCATGTTAAATTATTTATAGTTTTGAGACTTATTTCTCTTGGTTGTGAAAACTATATTCTTTGATTCATCACCTTGTTCTGCCATAGATGGCCATAAGACATAAACATTCTATCTCTTCTACTCAATTGAGCAAGGTTACCCTCTTTCTATGATTTTCTATGTTTTGGAAGTAAAATATTTAGGTTATATTCTTGCCCATAGAGAATAACATTGGTTAATTAAAGGAACTATACTTAGTAATATGACAAATCAATTCATTAATGGCCAATTTTTATATGAATTCTTCCTTACTCTTACAAAAAGTAA
>JARHVA010002309.1:750000-762500 GCA_037957365.1 Torreya grandis | reverse complement strand
TTCCAAAAGTTTTATCAAATATTTAATTATATAAATTTTTAAAAAATAATAATAATTAAATAACTATCTAAAATAAATAGTAGCTACGTGCATAACCTATACCACAAAATGGTACTGAATTTAATTTGACTACAATCTAATCAAAATATTACCACCAATACACAATATGTTAACCAAATCAGTGATGACACTTATGGATTTGAACAAGCTAAAATTTAGTGAAATAAATTAGGAACTAATTATAATGTGTCACACATATATTTAATTGCATATTTTAAATATTAATAGACTCTTTATTATTAATAAAATAAAATAAAATGATGAATGCAATTTAATATTTAGTTTGAAAAACCATATTTAAAATTAAATATTTTTTATTATTTGGTAGAAAATATTTAATTAAATATATTAAAGATTATATATTTCGTGATACTAATAAACTTATTTAATTACATGATCAATGCAATTTAATATTTAGATCATAATTTTTTGAAAATATTTTATCTTATTCTAACTTGATTTTTTGGAACTTGAACTTTGATCTGCCAAAATATTATAATCTAATTTTACAGATTGTGAAAACATCAAACCCCTAAACTTTATATTTACTTTTTTAACAATAATATTTAAAATTAATTATTTTACTATTGGAATGCTTCATAGTATATTAAATAACAAAATATAATTACAAAAGGTTAATTTGTAATATGGTTGGATAAATCATGGCCCAAACTCCATATTAGAGAAGTGAATTGGCAAATTTAATAAAATATTTTGATTAGTTGGTAGTAAATATTTAAATTGAATATATTGGATATACTAATAAAATATTTTAATAAAATGATATATATATATATATATATATATATATATATATATATATATATATATATATATATATATATATATATATATATATATATATATATATATATATATATATCAAATATAGCTCATATGTGATGCTTTCAAGACTAGTTGGGATGTTTTTGACATCATACTACTTTATGACATAAGAATTTAAATAGATATTAAATATATATTATTTTAAACTATAACGATGATTTATATACATATATTATTATTAATAATATATAATATATTATACAAACTATAACAATATTATAAATTTAAGTTATGTATATAGGTGTAATGTTATTATATATATTTAATATTTTAATTTTATGTTAATTATTGAATAAGATAATGCTACTTATTAAATGGTCTACAATTAGTTTTTTATTTATTTCAGTGACCAACTTATAGATCCACAAGGCAAAATGAATTAAAACATCACTAATAGATCAACAGCTATCCTTAAAACATGTACAAATTTATTTTCATCATTAAGAACAAATCTAGAAGCATACAAAATACTATGTAGTGTTTGACATAATTACTGAAACAAAACTGATTTAGTGGAATGTTATGCCTCCAGCGTAGGCACAAAATCCTTTCTCTGATGATGCTTTAAATATTTATAATGTAATATGTCGATCAGATTCCATCCCTTAGAGTGTCAAGGTTGTATGGCATGCAAAAATTGTGCTCTTTGAAAAGGTAATAGAGACATTCAAACACATGCAATTTTTAGAAGAGGTTTCATAAAATCATGTGGTTATAAGTCATATAACTTTTTGTAGAACTATTTATGCTGAATTTTATCCCCTTAAGTATGTGGAGATTTACAAACTCTCAACACAAGTATAAATTTCCCATTTTATGAAAAATGTTGTTTGATATTTTTCACTAATATAATATATATGAGAAAGACAAGCTTAGTAAATCATTCATAATTTTAATCTCTGAAAATGTTCATTTATATTATAAAACATAGCCTTGATTATAAAACTTTATGTGTCTTAATATTATCCATTTTTATAAAGAAATTAATTAAAACATATTTCATGTATATTTATTAATTACTAAAATTTGTTGATTAACAACAAATGTTCTTTCTTGTACTTAAATCCAACATGATATCATTAGGAAATGGGATGTGATGTCCTTCAAAAGTTACAACATAATTATATCATCACCATTAAATTTTAATAGTGGTAAATTATTGATGGATATGTATGGATCAAAAGCTACCACATCTTACTATAAATCCAAGTAATCATACAATCATGGAGTCATTTTACAATAAATGAATTCCATCATTTTACACTCTATCATGTGTTAGTGCTCTTAAAGAGAGGCTACACATGCCAACCCTATTGTAGAATATGAAAATGTAGTGATCTAATATTTATTATCAATGTAATTATATACAAATCCATTTACCAAAATATGGTAACAACCTATCAGGAATGGTCGTAAACACATTCTAAAACTGTGATACTGGTGTAATTGAAATAGTTACACCAAATAGTCTAGAAAATAATGTAAAATAACTTGTACTCTATATCTAATTATGATAACATTCCCCCCTTATTGAATTATTTTTACTAATATCATATTCTTGATAGTGGACCCCCTTATTTCAAACACAGTTAATTTTTTTTACACTCTCCATGTAGCCTACTCACTTTTTGAGCTGGCATGCCATCTTTATGGCTTCATGGTCTTGGTGGCACCTTGGTTTTTTCCTTGCAAGATTACCACAAACTTTGAAGTTATAGGAGTACATCTCTTTGATTAACACCTTTGGTAGTTTCTTGGATTACCACAAACCCATATGGTTTTCTACACCGTTTAATCAAAACTATTGCCAATCCCACTAAATATCTTTAAAATGTTTATAAAAAACATTTTTGAATTTTACCAATATTTGATGGCACATTGATAATTGGACTTGTTAATCCAATTTGTGGTTTGTTTTATTCTAAATTTTTATTTGATCAAATGTAATTTTAAGTGCAACAAGTCTTTCTTCAAGATTTGATAGCATACGAAAGTTCTTTTTAAAGTCCACAATATTAAGGGCCTTCTTTATATTCTATAAGATAGCTTACAACATTTGATACTACCTCATATTTTCATTACGAACCTAAAGAATTTAAAATTTTAAAAGAGTAACTGCTATTGAGTAATATCAACTTTTACTATCATAATATATACATTATAGATCAAGTCCAATATAAACTTTTCCATAAAAATTTTTAGTAGTATCATTATATTTTTAAGCTCTAACCATTATCTTGCATATCAAAAGAAATAAAACATATTATTTTTTAAAATTATTTAAATTATAATTTAAATATATATTATTTATCACTTGAAAATAAGAAAATATGATTTTATTAACTTTTATTGGCCAGCATAGAAACTTGAATGATATCTCAAGATAAGCATTGTATTGATCAAATTAAAAAAACAATAATTTTTTTTTTAATTACATAATATTATATTTTTATTGGAATGGATAGATAAATATCCATGGAGCTACAACCACACAAGAGTGGAGATAGATCTTGACCACACCAAATCTCCCTTCCTTAGACCCACTAATGATCCAACCTGATTTCAAAATTTAGAAGCATATCTTAATATCTTGGATGGTCCAAGATACCATGGTTCGGATTAGTGGTTTTATCTTCCAAATGGCCATGATCATGCTCTTGTCAACAAAGCATACTATTTCTTATAAGACTATTGAATATTCTACCTTGTTGTAAATAAGACAATAATAAGGGCATGACAAAACATTCTAATGGTATGTGGGTTCAAGCCCAAAGATTGCATGTTCTTGACTAAAATAAAATAAAATTATATAACCATTATTTTATGCCATAACAAGGGATTAATTTTTGTGAAGTTGGGACTATACTCCATGCTTATTAATAGAGATGAAAGTAACAGTGCACAATGGACATGTAAATAATAAGTTTAGCATATAAGTTGGAAGTGCAATGAATAAAATAAATGATTTTATAAGATATTATTGGGGTCTGTTAAGACACAGAATTAATATAATTACTTGAACAAATAATTTTTTTGTTCTATTTAATTAAAAACTTTGACAAGAGAGATTAGTTTAGAAATTTTAAAGTCTAACAATTAAAAATTAAAACATGTTTCTCTCCATGTTATTATGGAATGTTTTATTTATTAATTGTAATAATAAATAACAAATGATGTTAATTTTGTATAATAATTAAAATAATTCATATTCAACGAAGGTTTCAATCGGCCCTACAATCTATCATGAAGGGATATAGACCTTGGTAGTATATAAAATAAATGTAAACATGCGAGTCTTATTTTAAATTCATTACACACCTTTATATTCCACAACAATATTATTTTTAATTAATTCATCTATTTTAATCAAAATAGAGTCATGTAAACAAATGAAATGCTAGTGTGATGCAAACCAAGTGGCAATACAACACTTACATCATTGCCAATTTGATATGAATAGTTCCATCTTTTCTTCACATGATAATATTAAATCAACTATTTATTTATTATCTATCCTAATTTATTGATAATACACAATCTAATGAAAAGAAGTTAATTTTACTTAATTCATAGAAAAACATTAGAATAATGTGACAAAACATAAGGCAACATTAAAGACAATTGGAGATAATGTCCCCAAATCATTGATAGAATCAATCAAGGTGAACAAAAACTATGGATTAGAGGGGAAAACTTATAAAATAAATTCATCCTTATTAGTCCCTACTAAGGTGGGAGACTATAGGAACCACTTTTCAATTAGTCCATTTTGCTTAGTCAAACAGATTTTTATAAATGAATATGAATTTAATAATTGTTAATTTATCCTAAATTTTGTTCATATAAATATTATAATATTCCTAGGTGTGTTATTTGGGAATATTCTAGAAATTTTAATGCAATTGTAAGTGCTATTAATAAAATTGTACTATCATAACTTTTTTTTAAATATTTTTTACAATACATGATTTAAAAAATAATATGTGTAGTACTATATGAAATTAAATTGTTATTAAAAATATTAACATCCTAAATTTAATTTAATGGCTTGAACACTCCCAAAAAAATTTCAACACTCCCAATACATGTACATGTACTTTGTGCCATCTATGGATGGTTTGGTGATTAAATCAACATTGCTATATTTTTTTAGATGTACCTAAAACATATATTAAATGGCTTGGGTTTTCTTTGGAGGGATATTTGGCATACACTATATTGTCATTAAAGATTCAAATTAATTATTAATGTACATAGATTGGAAATCAATGGTATTTGGATGGCATACACGTGGTTACATCTAATTTTAATTTTTTTGCATTTGTGGTTGTCATGACAACCATTGGTAGACTAGCAGTATTTTATTGTCATTTTTGGGGCCATTCAAGAATTTTTCACTATTTATTTATGATTCTTGGACATCTATATAGCTATCTAGGGGCATTATGGGATCCTTGAATGTTATTGTCAACAGAACAAGGAAAATATTGAGGTGGAAATTAGTGAAGGAGGAACCATCAAGGCCAATAATTTTTAAAAGTTTGGGAATCTTTGTGTAGTTGAACTATTGAATAAATAAACCACCCTTCTAAGGCTCCCATATATTTTGATGGAAACATGTCACCGAGGTGACTGATTCAGGGGACTGCATAGTCTCAGATCAGAATAGAGTAGAGAGGTGTTCATTTTAAACCACATTGTTATCTTAATAATGCGGGAAGCTATAAACAAATTATCATATTTTCTTCCAAAATGGGCATTGAAATGATTATCAAAGGTGGATATCTAGAAGATGATCGATAATTATTGGACAAAATTCCATAGGGAATAAAATTTTTAAGGAGTGTGATTTCCATACCTGATGATCTACAAGATGATCACATACCATGAGACAAAATATTTGATCCAAAAATGGACCATGGGACAAATAGAAATGTGAAAAACATAGGACATTTGGTTATTAATGGGATGGCTTGTGATTAGTACAATGAATTCATTATAAACAAGATAAATAAAAATTAGAAGAATTCAAAGGTGGAAAAATTAGGGTACCAAATCTTGGTGAGATCTTTATCAAGGAAAACCATTTGCATTTTGGTGGAATTTATAGATTTAGTGATGGATTTAACATTAATTCTAGAGCTTTCCTTAGGTGTTTTGGTTGATTCATAGTGTTTGGTGTATCATTATAAATAACTTTAGGAATTTTTTTCACTATCAAACTATAATTTAGGCAAGGATTCAATCATTATTATGGCTTCTATATTGTGAGGAGGTGTTGAAGTTTCAAATAAAACATCCTCCTCAAAACCAATAGCTTTTAAGGAAGTAATTAAAATTTTGATTTCCAAATCAGATTTAAGAAGTCTATTCCTCTATGTCATGCTTACATTATAGAAAAAGTGACTGAGTTACCATCGATGAAGATTTAAAACATGAGAATTGATGAATATCATCTTGATTTATCATAATATGTAGTAATTTAGAGATTTAATGGTCTAGGGCCTTCAAAAATGACATTATATCAATGGGTTTTTAAGACATCGAGCAAAAAATGTGAGATCTCCCTTTGTTTTGAAGGAAGTTTTGTTGTTCATTTTTGTGATCAATGAGATTAGAAAAAATGTCTATCAAAAGGTCCTTAGTTTTGGGTTAATTTATAATTGTTCAATAATCCATGGTTTTCAAATTTTTACCCCAACATTCTCTTGGTCATGAAGATGCTAGTGTGGGTTTGGTACCCAGATTTACCCTTATATTTTTGGTATGCCTCCATGGAGATAGGAAATGCTTTGAGCAAATACATAAAAAGTGACAAAGAGAGAACTACAATATGATTATGTACCTATGAATCCATATGTGAGGAGATTTATTTCAGTAATGGATTACTAGATAGAATAATCCTAAGATATGTCGAATCTCAACATGCTCAAGTTTTAGATTATGAGAATACCACTTTTAAATGTCATAATTAGAAATTAATAAGACATATTCACACTTATTACCCTTAGGGATAATCTCAAGTGCCCAAAAAATAGGGGGGATCCAAATTATAGTAGATGGAGTGCTCTAGATCCATCATTAGTGGCTAAAGATATTTTTTAGGACACAAATTACAAGGAAAGAACTGAGTTATAGGAGGAAGAAATGTGAGAAATATTTACCTATTGAAGGATGTGGGCATTTTATAGAGGCCATACAAATAGTCCAAAATACACCTTTAAATATCCTAGCAGGGTGTGATATCCCCTTTCAGTAGGGAATATCTAAACACAAATAGCTCTAATACCACTGTGATATCCCCTTTTAGTAGGGAATATCTAAACACAAATAGATCTGATACCACTGTGATGTCCCTTACTTAGGGGATCCTTTTTCTAAGAAAAGCTCTGATACCACTGTAATATCCCCTTTTAGTCGGGAATATAGAAACACAAATAGCTCTGAACAAAGATACAATTTTGTAGAATAAATTCAAATAAACAATAAGCCACAGTAAATCTCTTAACTACCAAATCACTAATCTTATTATTTGTCCAGATGGTTACAATAGATGTCTTTAGTCATTCATATAAAATAATATCAAAATATAGTCTTAAAACGCTTGTCCTTTGCAAATTTGGTAATGAAACCTAAATTTTGGAAGGTCTCGGCCTTTCTGTGTCAACACACAGATGCTGACATCGGTTATACTACCGTCGTCAGTCGACTGGGCATTGTTAACCTATCGACATCGGTCTTTGTAGATCTCTCTCTACCGATGTCGGTCTCTGTGTGAACCTGTACGGATCTGTACGAGCTTCATACGGTCGCCAATAAATTACACCCTGTTTGTAAGACCTCTGATCTGAAGATATATGGCTCTAATATAGAATATCTCTATCTGCATAACTTATTATAATCAAAACATAAAGAAATAAATACCTGGAATACTTTGATAACTTTTGTATGAAGTTATCTCTCAAAAGACCTGAAATACTGTGATAACCTTTATATGAAGCTATCTCTCAAATTGGTAATAGATCATCTGATATTTCATAGCCTCTGAATCGCACACACTAAAGAGTTGGCGTTCTCCAATGCAAATGGAATCGTAGAACCCTTGGCTCAATCTTCATAGAAGAATTCTTCAAAATCAATAATCAATAATCAATGCATAACCAATAATGGCCTACATGAGAAACCCTTTTACCCTCAAAAGATATGCTTGCCCTAATTAGGGTTTTCTTAAATTATAATTAGGGTTTCTAAATTAAAATTAGACCAAATAATTAATATTTGATTAAATCAATCAAATATTAATATCTCCCTCAATACATGTCCAATTGAGCCCAAACGAAAGCCAACTGGAAAAATTCTGCTAAACGAAGCCATGCCAATCTCCATCAAGACCCTCTAACCATCTTATCAGCCTACGAGGTTCACATAATAGGCTAACCATGAACTCAAAACATGTCAAATGAAAAGGGAACATGACAATCCGCCCCTCCTGAAATTGCTTGCCCTCAAGCAATCACCGAATGACAAATCAATCAATCCACCTAGATCCCAAATGTAGTTATGCTCTGCACTGCTGTAAATCAATGCAAGTTCTTGCAATATCATCAAAATTAGATCAAAGAGGGACCCATAATCAAACTGGCGAATGCAACTCAACCAATCTTTGAAATCACAAATACCAGGTATACATTTCACCCTACTATGCAGAAGGTACACTCTAACTCTGCAACAACTCCCAAATGGAACTACGCCAAGTGTGGAGAATCCACACACAGTACCCCTATTGTGATCAATATCTCTCTTCAAATCTTGCTCTAAGTCATTCACAGCCAAACTGTCAACCCCATCTATAAAAGATGATGTCAATCCATCCCATAACTGATCCCTCTATAAAGGTGGCACTATCAACTGTACCACACTATCATCTATGTGAGAAGAATCAATTTGGAGACTCAACTCCACTGATATCCCAAACTCATTCGAATCAGGTACTCCCAAATCTTGAACATGTGTGTCAGTGCCAACAACATGTTCCTCAGCTATAACTGTAGGAATGTACTCACCACCAACACTCAATGTACTATCCTCTGAACATACCTCCATACTTTGAATGCAATCATTAGAATCATCCTCACTGTCTAAAACCTGAGCTGAACTTACCTAAAGATAAAGCTCATCCCCAACATCCTCAATGACTCCTACCTGTGAAGATAATGTAGATAAATCATTACCTAAAGATGTGTTAATGCCTCCCTGTACTGAATCAGCATGTCTGTCAAACTCATCATTCAAACTTCTGCATGTCATAGGGAAAGTACTACGATCCTTAGGCCTATCAATTAAAATCTTTAACCACATACCGGCTCTAGGTGAGACATTTTTCTCTTTTGTCCAGACATACCATAAATCTTCTGCTAAAAGTTTAGAAATTTTATCCTCCTCCTCAAACAAGATTGTGAACATGATAGAGTGCATTGATGCTAATACATCACTGGAATGAAACTCATCTAAAATACTCCAAAATATGTTAAACATCTTGCAAATGCCACCAATACAACCTACTAACATCATAATGTTTTCAAATCCATACCTTGCAAATGTTTCAAGTAATCTTGCCCTCATTGAGAAATGAGGGTCTCTAATGTCATCCAAATTTTCAAAGCTTTTTACCATGGCATGAATTACCTCTCTCATAATCTAATCATCATAAAAATTAAAGCCAGCTATTATCCTGATGATTTCACTAATGCAAGAGAGAGTTGAAAGTCTTACCACCTCATCATGATGTCTCAATAATCGGGGCTTCACCAACAAACCAAACGCTGGAGATAACATTGTTTGCATAACATAAGTATTTGACTGATCAACCTTGCCTAAATAAGTTTGCAACTCCTCCAAAGTTTTTAGAATGTCATCTACTTGCTGAAATGGATTATCTAACTTCTTCTTTGCATTGTGCATTCTTTCTTCCAAATCTTTGATACCTGTTAAAGCCATATTGATAACCAAACTACCCAGCAAGATGGCAGGACATTGGCTCTGATCTACCCAACAGGATGACAGGAATTTGGCTCTGAAATCACTGTGATGTCCCTTACTTAGGGGCTCCTTTTTCCTAAGCATAAAGCTCTGACACCACTGTGATATCCCCTTTCAGTAGGGAATATCTAAACACAAATAGCTCTGATACCACTATGATGTCCCTTACTTAGGGGCTCTTTTTTCTAAGCAAAGCTCTGATACCACTGTAATATCCCCTTTAAGTCGGGAATATAGAAACACAAAAAGCTCTGAGCAAAGATATAATTTTGCAAAATAAATTCAAATAAACAATAAGCCACAATAAATCTCTTAACTACCAAATCACTAATCTTATTATTTGTCCAGATGGTTACAATAGATGTCTTCAGTCATTCATATAAAATAATATCAAAATACAGTCTTAAAACCCTTGTCCTTTGCAAATCTGGTAATGAAACCTAAATTTTGGAAGGTCTTAGCCTTTTTGTGTTGACACACAGACGCTGACGTCAGTTATACTACCATTGTTGGTCGACTGGGTGTTGTTAACCTGCTGACGTCAGTCTCTGTAGATCTCTCTCTGTCGATGTCAGTCTCTGTGCGAACCTGTACAGATTTGTACGGGCTTCGTACGGCCACCAATAAATTACACCGTGTTTGTAGGACCTCTGATCTGAAGATATATGGTTCTAATATAGAATATCTCTATCTGCATAACTTATTTGAATCAAAACATAAAGAAATAAATACCTGGAATATTGTGATAACTTTTGTATGAAGTTATCTCTCAAAAGTCTTGAAATACTGTGATAACCTCTGTATGAAGCTATCTCTCAAATTGGCAATAGATCAGCTGATATTTCATAGCCTCTAAATCGCACACACTGAAGATTTAACATTATCCAATGCAAATGGAATCTGGGAACCCTTGGTTCAATCTTCACAGAAGAATTCTTCAAAATCAATAACCAATAATCAATGCATAATCAATAATGGCCTCCATGAGAAACCCTTATACCCTCAAAAGATATGCTTGCCCTAATTAGGGTTTTCTTAAATTAGAATTAGGGTTTCTAAATTAAAATTAGACCAAATAATTAATATTTGATTAAATCAATCAAATATTAATATCTCCCTCAATACATGTCCAATTGAGCCCAAACGAAAGCCAACTGGAAAAATTTTGCTAAACGAAGCCACGCCAATCTCCATCAAGACCCTCTAACCATCTTATCAGCCTACGAGGGTCGTATAATAGGCTAACCATGAACTCAGAACATGTCAACTGAAAAGGGGACATGACACAGGGGGAGTTAAGAGAGGGCATGATTATGAAAATTTAGATTTAGATAAAGATTTAGATTCTTTTTCGTTACTTCATCAGACTCTGTCATGGTTTTGGGGTGTTGTTTTTTTCCAAATGATCCTTCTTTGCCTAGGGTTGGTTTTCATTATGGTTGTAGGGTCATGATTTATTAGATATTTTCTAGTTTTAATAAAATTGGGTAAGGATCCCATCAACCCTATATTTATCAAAAATATGCTATAAAGTATCCATAATTAATTTAATGCATATAATCATTGATTTCATGAATTTGTCCTCATAATTACAATATCTAAAATAATTTTCTTTAAATTATTATTTTATACATATTAATATCTTATTAAAACACCTACATTTGACATGTTAAAAAATATTGTCCACAAACTCTGACTTGATAATTTGTCTCCTTATTATCATAGTTATTAATAATTCAAAAAAATGCATTTATACCATTTGTTCATACATTAATATTACTAAAAAAATTATATTGTACATAATATAATAGGAAATAATTAAATATGTTATATTATGTTTTTGACAATTAAAAAATATTAATATTTGAAATTATCAACTAAGATGCTTTTGATTAAGAGAAAAGTTAATTGATGGTTTTTTGAAGGTAGACAATTCACTAAACATTAAAAGAGTCATTTAAATTTTTTATTTTTAATACCACATAGTGTGTTTGTTACAAATGACTCTCACCTAAAATCATATTTATATTTTCATCTATTTCAATTCCCTATATAAAGTATAAGGCAGGGAGTAGCCTCTACATGGGATTTGTTATCTTATAAGTTCTATTTTGATAACATATTAGGGTTCATCTTTATTATTTTTATGGTTACTTGATCAAAGGGATTGGAATAAATCCTAATATTTGAAAATGGGGTTGATAGGTTCAGGAGTGGTAATTTTCAATGTTTTTTTAATATAAAATTAGTTTATCTTGTATTAAATCACTTAGGTTCATTCTCGCCAAAGTTTCCAAAAATATTTTTATTTTTAAATATTTAACACATTTATAGTATGAGCAAACACTTTGGATCCATTTTAGGCTTTAAAATTGAAAAAAAATATATAATATGATATGTGTAATCAAGTTTAGCTAGAAATCATATCCCAATTGGATTTAATTTAATATATTACCATCTTAATCATAGGTGTGCCTTGATGTTTTTGATGGAGAAGCCACTCCTATTCCTTCCAAGCCTTAACATGATATATGACTTATAAGTTATGTCTTTTT
>JARHVA010002309.1:720000-745000 GCA_037957365.1 Torreya grandis | reverse complement strand
TTCTCTTTTATTTTTTAATGATAAACCAATTTATACAATCCTTTGTTACCAAAATAAACAAAAATAGCTTTATTATCATGAAAATTACTAACCATACATTTATTTCATTTAAAATCCACACAAAAGTTATGAATTGTAACTATTTGACTTATTGAAAGAAGATTATTATTCATATTAAGCACAAACCAAACATTATTAAAGGTGTGATTAACATAATTATGAGCATAAGGATTTACTCTTACATAGTGAACCCAAACATCACCTAAGCAAACAAATTCATTGTAACTATCATCTTTAACAAAATTCCCATATTAATCTCTATGACATGTGGGGTGTCATGATGTACCTAAGCCAAAATACCATGATCTTGAATATGAAGATTGTAAATGTACTATCACAAGCTTAAAATCATTTGATGAACCTTGTTTATCTTCTTCAACCATATTTACATATTGTGAATTCTTTCTATTATTTATTACTTCATATATATCTTGAATATATCTATTACATTGCACTACACATTGAGATAGTATTTCATATTATTCCAAAATTCAATATTAATCATTATGAGGAATATCAAGTCAAGTCTGAAGCATTACAAATCAACTCAAGATTTAATAAAGTCTATTATCAAAGCTAAATTACTAGTTGCATGCATATAGTGAAGGAACATAGTTGCAAAATTAAAATAGGTAGAAGAACTATATGTAGATTTATTATCTCCTTAAATTATCTAGATAAGTAAGCAATGATCAATAATTAATGGGGGTGATATGGTTTAGATCATACCATTACATTTCCCATTATTTTTTATAGGTTTATATCTCTCACAAGTAACCTTAGGGTTTTCAAGGCAAAGAGAAGAAAAATAGAGGATTTTATGTGGAATCAACATAATATAAATATTTAAATGACCTTAACAAACATAGGAACAAGTGGTAAAGTAGTTACAATTTTGTTTACATAACATAAAAATATGAAGTCAAATGATAGGGCCACACTATGATGTTATTAAGGGAATGTGGACTTGTCTAGACATAATCACAAACTCTTCTTCTAAACCTTAGTTTTCATAGTCATGTTTCTAATTTTCAAATGCCTACTAATATCAACTATAAATGATAAAAATTAATTATATTAGTATCATTTATACTTACTATATTTATCATATGCCACTTGTCAATCAATTTCAGTCAATTCTACTTTCCATTAAGATTTATGATTAAATATCAAATATTATAATATGAATTATCCATCAATGTTTTAAACATATTAAACACTATTAAATCAAAAAAAGGTTAAAACACCATAAATATGCATGTAAAAACACAATTTTGATCTCTTTATTCCTTGTCGTTTAATGAGCTCAACTAGAATCTCTTTTCTTTCATCTCCAAGTGATATGTATTCACTCTTATGCCATGCAGAGCCATATTATTGAGGCCTTCCCAAAAGTCCATGACATAGGAATATTGGCATCACATTTCACCACACCTCATCTTGGTATATATTTATCTAAAATTTTATCATGTGTGACTATGGATTTTGAAGTCCCAAATAGGCCTCCCTTAATATAAAATTTTAAGTCAAGTTTCTTGGTCTCCTAGTCCAATTACAGGCCTTCATGGATCAAATATTCCAACCCATAGGGTGTATTATTTGTAATGAGATAGATTATTTTCACTCAAATTATCTAAATAAGAGTATATGTATCAAGTTTGACCTGATTAAAAACTTACAAGAGTCTATTGATATTTAGATAGGCACTTAATGCTCTACATAGAAGGTTGCCTATATCACCCTTCCAAACACATGTTTCCATTTCCAAATGTCGTACCATAGGATTCATTATTTTCCCCTTCTAACCCAACTAGGTTTGGTGTAGTGTATTAAAAATATGCTCACCATTAATAAATCTACCATATAAAATAAGGATAGTTGGTACACTATTTCTAACCCAAAAGTGATCATAGGGAATACAAACCTTAAAATGATTAATACAATCTCCAACAAAAAACTTAATAGAGTATAAAAAGGGTTGATAATTTTCTCCCTATTCGAAATCATATTTCTCAAGTCCAAAATCTCTAGGTAATTTATCCAATACAAGTCACTCAAAATAATTCTATGAAATTAGTTATTTCGAATGTTGGGACCTCCTTAATAAATGTTCTACCTTGGGAATGCTCACATAATCCACCTTGTAGTAGTGGTGATTCACCATGGTAATATAATGGGGATAATCATTTCATTTTTACCACAACACTAATGTCACTTAAGAAACATATTTAAAACTTTGGTCTCTAGGGTAGGGTTTAAGGATGATCAGAGAGAATGTCACATAGAGAATTATTATTCCTGAATATTATCTCATAGAGTGTTTGAGGTCTCACATATTCTTCATGAAACTTCTCTATGGGATCTTATTTTTATTGACTTGATGTTTTATGTTTTATGTGTTTCTAAAAGGTTAAATTTGTAGGGTTTCTCTTGTAGAATCATCTAAAATGTGTTCGGTAAGGTGCCACACAATACTCTGTCTCACATGAGGATGGCCATGGGAGCATCAATGTTTTTATTTTCCCAAAGCTTACTAATTTGGCTATTACATTGGGAGTAGACCCATCATAATGGGTAATATGGGTCATACTTGACATTAATGGTCATTTTTTTTACATTGATGGCCATTATTTGGGTCACGCTTGACAAATGTTATGATGTATAAACTAGCCTACAACATCTTGTTTCTTGGTGGAAAGAGTGGTGGTAGAATTGTGACACCACTTTTAAGAATTAGTATTATTTTATATTTCTATAACATATTATGAGTGAATTTTCCCTACCTCTTGACAATTTAAAAAATTGGTGGAGTTTGAATTCTTCTCCTTGAATATGACTTGTCTACCTTAGCTGGACATGGAGTTTCAAGCTTACATATTTTCCTTTGTCTCATCTACCATGAACTTTGCTAGGTGAAAGATTTAAACACATTGGGGTTTCAAATCTCAAGTTCCTTTTGTGTTTCAAACCCAAGATGTTTAAATATTAATTCTCGAGTTTTCCTCATGCTTGTGAAGCTTGGAAATGGATTCAAAAGTTATTTCAACATTTTCACCCAAAGCCCATCAATTGGAGAATGGCCTTCTTAGAAGATCATTGTTAGTAGCCAACATATATAGCATTTATTTATATTTTTATCAAAGATATTATTCTTTTATATCTTTATAAATATAATAATGTTGATATTTTCAATAATGAGACTTTTTCATAATAGTTTTTAGTTAATGATAAATTTGTCGATACCTTTTTTGATTGTTTACAAATATAGGTATAGGAAAAAACATTTGCCCTTGAGTTTTAGAATCTTTAGTAATTCCTTAATGATTTGGGGATTTCATAATGCACCTTGAGTATGGTCCCTTTAGAATTTGTGTTATAAGAATCTCATCCACCTGTGCCTAGATGGTAACAGAGATTCTCATGCAGTTGCTTCTACTTCAGACCCCTTCATCATGGGGGTTTGAGTCTTTAGATACACATCAAAGATGATATTGGATTATATCATTTATCCTTTCTAGTAAATAGTGGTGATCAAGTTGGTGAAGGAGGCATTATAATACCATTGGCACGTTGGTGAGTGCTCTAAATTCTCTTATCAAAAGGCATTCTTCATGGTTGTTCTTCTCTCCATGGATGATCCACTAGCTCCTCCTTTTGGTGCAGTTGCTTGTGTGATTTTCATGATTAGTTTATTATTTTTATATATTATTTTAATACTCATGTTGTACAATCATGTTTAGTCAACATATACTTTGAATTTATTCATATTTTTTTCAATGTACACTTTAAGTCACGAATACCAACAAATTTAATATTTATTATAACCATGCATATATATACCTTAATAATTTTAATTGATTAATATGCTAATAAATTCTAATAAAAATATAATATCACACTATTAAATTTTGTTTATTATTTTTAAAATCTCATCAATATAATAGCTACTTTGAGATATTAGTCACATCACTCTATTGGCCAATAAAAAAATGTAAACTAATAGTTTGAGGTCAAAAAATCATAATGGTAATAAAAATAAAGGGTTATGCAAAGTTTATATTAGAATTGATCTATAATGTATACATCACAATAGTAAAAGTTAATACTAGTGGTGAGTGGTTACTGCTTTTAAATTTTAACAATAATTTTAAACTATGAATCTCTTTGCATTTACCATTATCAACTAATAGTCAACATGATTTTGTACCATTATAGTCTTTTGTAGTCTACATTTTAAATGTTAATATTTACCACAAAAGACAATTTGTTTAGTATATCAAAAATAAAAAATAAAATTTGTCCTTGATGGTATATGAGTGACCTAAATTCTTAAATAGATTTTGATAGATTTTTCCAAGATCTTCGAATAGCGGCTACATGATGAATATCAAATTCTTATAGAAGCAGAATGAGAGCTTTGAAAACAAAAAAATTACACAAAGGAAATGTTTGCATTAACCACTTTAGAAAAAAAGAAAGTACATATAGGGTGAGATTAGGTCACCAAAAAGGTAAAACCCTAACTCATAAATATAACCTACTTAAAGGTAAATGACCCCTAATGACATGATTAACTAACCTAAGTAAGCTGAGAAGACATGTAGGTAAAACCACTATGTGGGAAAAAGCCTACACTGACACCCCCCTAAAGCATAGCTTAGGTGGGTAAAAAATTGGGTCCCAGTAATGAGGCCTAATAAGGTATCCAAGTATAATGTAACTCCCATAAACTGGGGTAAAGGAGAAAACCCATAGGAATGAAACTCCTCCCTAAAAGAGAGAAAAGAAGAGAAGAGGGATAAAAAGCACCACTAAGGTCTACAATTCACTATAGCCATTTGGTGTCACATAGAGGAATGCTCAAAAGTAATTATGAATCAAAAGTAGATATAGTGAAGAGTGGATTACCCTAGAATAATAAGTTTATCCACCAATTTCTTGATGGATCTTCAAAAAGGCTATAATTACTATGAAAGGAATGATCCACATACTACAAGGTAGGTGGCCCAACAGCTCTATGCCAAGATGGTGTAACAGAAGTAGAGGTGAAGAAGGTATATGGAGTCCTTTGTAAATATGGAATAGATTGCCTATTGTCTAATGTGTCTTAGATTAGTAAACCATTACCCTATAATGCTAGAAGTAGACCAAAGGTAGGTGGGTTAAGAAATAATTCTTGAATATTAAGAAGGTGACAAGGAGATGGTGGAGGTGTGTCTACTTCGCTATTGTAGTCATCTACAGAAGAAGAGTTGTCAATATCAGAAATAAGTTCAAGCTCAAAAGTGTCAATAGGTATAGGTGAGTCCAAAGAGGAATCTAAAGGAGAGTCAGGGGAAAAGTGTGATAAGCTATATAGTTGAGTCTCATGATTGACCATTCCCACAACCAAATAATATAACTATGCAACTCCTTGATGTACACTAAATTTGTAGTGAATTCAACTCACATGCCCAAACCAAGGTGAGTGATTTGGTAGACTAACAAGAGATTATTTGAGAGTGAGGGCACACTTAGAACATTATTTAATTTTCCACCACTCACTTTAATAGACCCTGTCCCGAGAACCTTTTTACAAGTGTTGTTACCTAGTTTTATAGAGGGCATGTCACATGGTTCCAAGGAACTAAACTCAATCTATGAAGAGGCCATGTGATGTGAAGCACTAAAGTCAATAACCCATGTAGTAGGAGTTATAGGTACAACTAAAACTAAGGCTTTCCTCTTATGTTTCCCCTTGTTATTTTCTTTTAGATTTTCTTTGCCAGTTTTGTTTTCCTTACTGGATTCATGGGTTGATGAAGATGGTTTGATAGAATCTGGAACACATATGTTGTTCTAAATTAGAAGACTAGTAAGGTAGTCAATTTATTTCTTAAACATTTACTCTCACATTCTTACCTAAGTAATGCCCACATTTGATCCAATCTTTCTTAGGCTTATGACTGGAAGAAGAGGTCACATTGTTTGATTTGGAGGTGGAAATATTTTCACTCTTCTCAACACTTTTCTTGATATGCTTTCTCTTTGCTATTAGAAGCCTTATATTTCTCAAAAATAAATGCATGAGATTTAGATGACTTTACCATGCCCATCTATATCAACTTATCTTACTCCCAAATCAGGTCAGCAACAAAGGTATCTAAAGAAGACATATTCCATGTGGTGTCAATAACACTCTTAATAGCATGAAAAGTGGACACAGATACAAAATATTATGATCTATTTTAGAGATTATTGATAATACAAGTTATTCATCTTTATTGTCAATTCAACATGCTTTCAACTACAATCTCAAAAGACTAAACATAGTAAATTTTGTTTTAAGAGTGTCAAAGTCATCTATGCTCAATATGATGAGCTCATTTTCTAGCTCATGTCCTCTCATCACATCCTACACTCTAAAGATCTTGGACAGTATGGTTCACACTTTGGTAGGTATTTTGGTAGATTCAATGTGAAAGAGTAGATTTAGGGAGATTGAGAGACATAATAGTCCATAGACATTGTCACAAAATTTAAAACATTTGATTTTCTCTCCAGCATCAGTAGGTTCAGTCTTAGTGCCCATTATAATTTGATGGTAACCCTTGGATTTCAAGATGATTTCCATTCTAGGTTTCTATTCATGATAATTAAATGGTGTAATTAGACTAATAGAGAGTGAATCCATAATATAGAAGTAAATATTGTTTCAGTAAGTAAAGAAGAATGTAGAAAAAAAAAGAATGCACAACAAAACATAGTACCCCCTTAGAACTATTATTAGTGACCCCCCTTGAATGTTTCAAATAAAAGCATTTTCATATAGACGTTAGATTCAACTGAAAATGCATCTTAAGTAGTAGGTGTGTAAGTACAAGTAACTAGAGGGACGTCAAACTCAACTTATAATGCATCCAAGAAAGAGTATAATAAAGATGAAGTGATATTTAATCCATCATACCATGAAAATAATGGATGTTAAAAAAAAGTCCAAAACAATACAACCAATGTATAGAGTTTAAAAAATTATGCACTTTCGAAAAAATAACACCCAAAATGGAGCTACGGATTGAAATTTCTACTACTTGCAATTTCTTACTCCCACATATTCTTGGACCCTTTCCAAAAATGGAATTTTTTTACTTGTGTTTTTTCATAAAAAAATGGAATTTTTTTACTTGTATTTTTTCATCTAAAAATCCAAAAATGACAAAAACTTTAATCTATTTCTTCATTACCTTTCACCTAAAATTTGACACCCTCTTGAACATCATGCAAGTTTCCAACACTACTTTACTTCAGGTTTTCTAACTACTTCAACTTCAAGTTTTTCAAATTCTTCAAATTAAAAAAAGTAACAAGTAGTCACCCTTTAAAAACTTGACTGGGTCTTGCTAGTGTAAATCAAGGTCTTCCAAATGCTTTACATCGAGCTTAAAATTTAGTAAGACTACCTCCAAAACCTAAATTTTTATTGCAGTGTTGATTGGATTCTTAAATATCAATTACTTTAGGGTTCAAATAGCTACAATTGAAAAAAAAAATGAGTAGTTGACCCTATAAAAATTGAATGGGTCTTAGCAGTGTTGACCAAGGTTATGAAGTCTGACTACTAAAGCTTGATTACTTATAAGTAGTTTCACTAAAGAATCTTGATTACTTCCAAGTAATTGCCTTGGAGAAGCTTGACTACTTCCAAGCAGTGTAATTTGGGTTTCTTGGACTACTTTACTTAACTTCATGAATTGGAAGTACAGTAATGTCAAAAACTCAATTTTGTTTTCAAGTAAGTTATAGCACTCTAAAAACATGATTTGGTCTATAATCAAGTACTGGCCCTATGAGAACCTGATTTGGTCTACAAGAAATTTTTTGGGGTTTTCAGGCTTGATTACTTTGTCCATATAGACATCCAACTAGATAGAAGAAATTTATTTTTTAGAAAAACCACAAACTTTCTCAAAAAACTAAGAGCAACCTATTTTAGATCTTAAGAAACACAAAAAAATATATGCAAATGGATTATTCATCAAAGACCTAAAAAAAGTTTTAAGGTAGATTAATAAAACACATCTAAGGTCAAAATTGGTGACCATACAATATGAAAAATAGCTAGGTAAATGCATGAGGCTATCAAAAAATATTTAATACCATGATAGATTTTGTTAAAATCTCTAAATAGCAGCCACATGATGAATGTCAAGTTCTTATAGAGGTAGAATGAGAGCTTCATAAACAAGAAAATTCTACAAAGTAAATTTTTGCATTAACCATTTTAGTAAAAAAGTAAGTACATATAGGGTGAGATTAGGTCACCAAAAAGGTAAAACCCTAACTCACAATTAGAACCCACTTAAAGGTAAATGATCCCTAATGACTTAATTAACTAACCTAAATAATCAGAAAAGATGTGTAGGTAAAACCACTAGGTGGGAAAAAGCTTACACTGAGAAATTCTCCACTAATATAGTTATTCCATTCCATTCCCATCTTTTAAAAACAAGAGGTTTTTTCTTAAACTTTCTTTTTCTTTTCTTATTTTCATGTCTAGTGGGGTACAAATTTATTATTTTAGTGATTAAAAATATGCATTATTTATGGTTGAACCCATCTACTATCATAATTTTTGGTCATACCCTTATTATAGTATTATTTATAGGAAAGTAGAATATGCAAATGGTCTTGTAATAAATAACTAACTTTATTGACAAGAGCAGGATCCTGGCCATTTACAAGATAAATGTGATCGCTTGAACCATGGTATCCATCTAAGAGATGAAGATGTGCTTCTAAATTGTGAAAGTAGGCTAGATAATTTAAAGGTCTAAGGAAGGGACATTTGGTATGGTTGAGCTCCATCTCTACTTCTACTTGGATATAGCTCCATGGAAATTTATCTATCCATTCCCTCATAAATCTAAAATATTAATTAAAAATGATTCTTAAAACCTTTAGAACTCCATCATGGGTATTCACAACTCAAAGGATTTCCACACCCAATTCCTCCAATCGCTCCTTGAAATTGGATTTACCATATTTGGGACCCGTGAAAGAAAACATACTGATAAAAGCCTCATTATTCATTCTCATCTCTACAATGTCATATACACTCAACATTGTGAGTGTATTCCCCAAACTATGGCTTGTGATTTTAATGCTCAAATTTTTTCCTTTGTATTTTTTAGCACTATTTTAAATTTTACATGTATTTGATACTACACATTATATTTGGAAAAGCAACATTATTTCTCATGTGTGGTTTAGATATTAAGAAATTTTGATTCCACTTTGACGTGAGGATGTAGATGATCAGAATCAATACTAGTGGGATTAAATAAATCCATGAGGACTTTAATCCATTCAAGAGAATTTACAGTGCCTCTCCAAATTATCATGATGTCACACCCCCCAATCTCTTAATCTCTTGTTTATCTTCTACCACTTCCATGAAACCCATCTATTTGGTGTGATTGCTCCATATTTTATCCCCTACTTAGTTATTTTTGAAGAAATTAGGGAGATTAATGTTAGATATGGCATAGAGATACTTTATGATTTGGTCGGTAGTGTGGGAATGGGAAATATCATGGAGCATAGTGGTGTGATTATACTTTTAGTTTCCATAGTATTTAGAGTAAGGGTTAAAGTCAAAGGCATGTCTATGTAGATATTTCATTGATTGGGCTGATGAGTCAGATTCTATGGACCCTACCGAACAACTTTCACCTCATTCTGAGAGATTTTACCATGATTGAAACATCATTTCCACATCTCATTCATTATTATTTGGATAAAATCCTCCTAGGATTTTTTTATAGGACTCATCTTTGTATGTGTACGAGCTAATGGTTGATCTCTAGCCCTAGTAGTTCTTGTGTAATGTGTGACCAAAGTTTACTCATTTTGTACACATAGGGATGAGTGAATTCTCTTCAGAGATTCCTCTGACCAACTTCATCTTTCACTTTCAGGACTTGACTAAAACTAGACAAAGGTCATTCTAGCCTAAAAATTCCTATATGGACGTGTTTTCATAGATGGTTCATCGATTGGGCTGATGAGTCATATTTTATGTCCTCCACTGATCCACTTTTAGCCCATTATAATAGATTTAGTGGTGAGATAAACCTTATTTCCACATATAATTCATCTTGAGTTAGATAAAATATTCTTTGGAATTTTTAGTAGACTCATCCTTGCATGTGTAGGAATTTATAGTTCATCTCTAGCCCTCATATTTCTCATGTAATATGTGACTGAAGTTTGCTCATTTTGCACATTCAGAGATGAGTTAATTATCTTTAATAATGTCTTTGACCAACTAAAACATTCTCTTATATGACCTGATTGAGATTAGACAAAGGTTGCTCTAGCCTAAAAACATCCATCTAGATGTGTCTACATAGACATTTTGTTGATTGAGCTGACAAGTCAGATTCTACAAACCCTATTGTCCATGTTTTAGCATATTATAATAGAATTAGCTAAAAGATAAACCTCATTTCCTCATCTCAACCATATTATTCCTCATGGGCTTTCTTAGAGGACTTATCCTTGCACATGTGAGAGCTTACAGTTCATCTCTATTCCTCATAGTTCTCATGTAATGCATGATGGAAATTTTCTCATTTTGTACATTCGGGGACAAGTGAGTTATCTTAGAATATGCCTATGATCAAATGAAACTTTCACTCCCAAGGTCCAATCAAGACTGGAGAATGTTTTTTCTAGCCTAAAAATTCCCATCTAGATGTGTTTGCATAGACAGTTCATTGAATGCGCTCCTCTGACCAATTTAATCTGTTTAAGAGATACCATGTTTTTGTGTTTCTTTGATAATGCGGAGAGAGATTGGTTTATAAACTTCAAAATTGAGTATATAAAATTCAAATGAATGTTGAAATGCCTCCAATGAACTTGTACAAACATAATAAAAGGATCATTTATTGTAAGAAAACTATATATTGAGTTTTGACCTAATAGAGGGTAATTAGGCCTAATAGACAAAACATGATTTTATGAATTTTTGGGTAAAATATTAAAATTGGAAAGCCAAACCTTTTATCTGAGCATTGATAATTCATTGAACACCTAAATACATATGTTTAAGGTGTCTTGAAGTGCTAATTCAATACAAAATGGGTTTTGGCATGTTAGAGCAACATTAAAGCTAGTTAGTCTTTGAGAGGTTTTTGATAAACTTCTTTGTATTAAACCTTCTAAGGTGTTTCGAGTTTTGAGTCACCTACAAAATATTTTGATAAATTATCCTAGATTTATCTATACCCCTATTTTCAAATATTTCTTTTTTTGATCCTTTTGAGGCATTTAGGCTTAATTAGCTTGTAGAGAGCTTTGAGTCTTATGAGTTTAAATAGACAAAACCAACAGATGGATTGGTTTTCCATGTTGATATAAACATTGAATATGTATTTAAGGACCATAGTAATATAACCTCAAGTTTTATATACTAGTCAAGGAATATCAAAGTTGCTTGAGTCTCTTCATTTGCATCTATATTCTTTCCTTGCCAAGATTGTAATTTTATGGATAGTATAAAGAGGGATATAAATGTTTATATTAACCTCTATATAAGTAGGCCATAGTTAATGTATGGACACATATAATTGTCTTTGTTTGTTGTATGGATAAGCAGGAGCTAAAGACATACAAAAGTGCATCACTAGACCTCATAAAATTTATGATCAAGTATAATTTATAATATTTACATGTCCATGAAATTGATCCCATGTCCACTTAAATTTACTTATTATTTTTTATTTTGGTGAACTATTGTACACATTATATTTGGTTTAAGATGTAATCAATGCTTAATAGTGGACATTGATTCTTCACCATGATTTTATTGAGTGAGTGATAGTTAATGGATAGATGATATGAATGAATATTATTAGGTGTGAGGGATATTAGAATCTTTCAAGGAGAAGACCTAGGTCTTATCTTTTCTTGATCAAGGAGATCCTATATTTAACACTAGGATTCATTATAATCTTGTCTTGATCAAGGAGCTCCTATATTTCACAATAGGATTCATTATTATCCCAAATTTATTTATGATAAAAAGGGGTTTTTGTAGTGGACAAAATATATGTGATGTTTTACTACATAGTGCATTGGAAGAAATTAAAGATCTAGGAAGAATCCATTATGTGGCTTTAATAACTTTTCAAGTTTTTGTTATTGGGAAATTGATTTCATTGATCACACTATAAACTCTTACTTTATTTCCTAAACGGGTGTCTTAAGACAAACCACGAGCAACATGAAACTATACACATGCATGATTAGGTTATGATATTTTTTGTAAGAGACCAACATGACTTTGGTTAGTGGAGTTGACTATAATAAGATAAAGAAGTCATATTTTTTGTACATCCCAAATTTTTTGTTTCACTTGATATGTAGAAGCTAAATCATACAAGGACAACCTCCTTAATAATATGCTATAGACTTCAAGAGGCACACTGTTACAAGTGATGGTGCCCTCCATAGGATCAAATTTATACTAGAATGTGCATTGCCTCCAAACCTATATATTTGTACCTTATTGAATCCACCCCAGGGATTATAGCTTGTAATGCATAATAATGTGAAGGATAAGTTGTTAGGTTGTATCTAGTGTGATGATGTTATTATGGATTCGATTATCAATGATAAGATGAAGAGGTTGAACATTGAACCATAACATGGTAAAGAAGAGGAATTAACACTCCTTAGAGGTCTCTATGGAAATAGTTTTGGTCATTAGAAAAGTGTTGGTAGTGGTTCAATCATAACTTGTGTTAAACTAGTAACCCCATCAAAGGTTTCCATTTATATGTTAAAATGTTAAATTTTAAGAATAGTGGCATGTCATATTATTCTTCTATTTCTCGAAGGTCTGTGATGATGGTTTTGGTCATGCCTAGCCCCAAGTCTATCAAATGAAGATCCACTTCCCCTACATTGGGATGCCTTCATGTCAAAATAATTTGGAATTTCTTGTAATACAAACTCACAATATAATTTTATCAAAAATATAATGGAACCTCATTATTGTTTCATAGAGGTTCATCAAACACCATCCACCACCTATCCCAAAAGTTATTTTTAATCTCCTCATGAACACACTAATGAATACTAATGTGTTTGCAATTCATTGGTGGAGGTTAGTTGATTCTAGGTTTAATAAACAAAGCACACAAATATTCTTTTGTTATTTTTTTATTCAAATATTCATATGAAACTTTATCAAAATAAAATTATTTTAGAGCCTCTCTTCGATGCAACATTGCATTCACTTATTAAGTCACATTTCCCACTTCATTAAAAATAGACTCTAATGTACTAAAAATTAAAATTTGTGTACTTCCAGGTGAAGAATGATGCAAACGATTGATAATTATTTGTAATTATTGATATTTGGAATTTTATTGCTCATACAATTCAACTTGTTCTTGTGCAAAATCAAACTCTTTAGGGTTTTGTCTAACATTTTCTATAGGAAATGGATCCATCGAACTTGTGTATCTAAATTTTGAAAAAATATAGATTTTATATCTAATGTAAAAAAATCCATATAAAATTTAA
Source organism: Torreya grandis (assembly GCA_037957365.1). NCBI lineage: Eukaryota > Viridiplantae > Streptophyta > Pinopsida > Cupressales > Taxaceae > Torreya > Torreya grandis. Next base: position 731,365 of record JARHVA010002309.1, on the reverse strand, counting down.
ATTCAAAACCCTAGTTCAATAAATAAATATAAATAGAAATGATTTGAAGCAATCCAATGTTGAATCCCATTGGCAAAGTGAAACTCTAAAATGTGTGCATCAATCTAAAAATTTAGAAAAATAAAATTCTACTCCTTCTCTTGGCCATGGGTTTTCCTTCTTCATATTGTTAAAAATGAAGAAAGAAGAAAAGGTGTGCACCCTATATTCTTTATAAAGGGCATACAACCTTTACAAATGGTGCACACCCTTTGTTTTATAGAGGGTGTACACCCTTTATAAAAGGTGTATGCCTTTTGTGAACTATAAAGTGCATGCACCCTTTGTAATGGGTAAACACCCTTTTGAAAGGGAGGCATATGCCCTTTGAATAGGGTGTATGCCCTTGAGACTTAAGTAAAATCCTTAGCCTCATTTTTTTTTAAAAAGGGTGTATGTCCTTTGCACAATTTTTCGCAAAGTTGGGGAACTGTCATGTTTTTTGTCCCCAAACTTCATGCATCAACCCTTGAACTTTGTTTATTCCATAGCTATCCACATGACAAGGATTTGATGGCATGGGGATAAGGGGTTTAAAACATGTTGCATTTATTTAACTATTGTGTTCACTTGTTGGGCTATAATTGATCAATTTTTCCTCAAAAATATAACATAAAATCTTGGTGTAGATCCAAGCAGCAAAATGAGGTATAATAAAAGGGATTGCTATATCGATGAGGTTCAGTTGGTAAAGTGACTTGGTTGCTCCAAGCACTATGTAGGTTCGAATCTAAATATGGTATCTAAGGTCAATTGTGGCCGATCGTTGGTATTTTTGGGTTTGTTATGGCCAATCATTAGTATTCTCAGGCTAGTTGTAGTTGTTGATAGTATTCTTGGGTTGATTATGGCCATTTGTTGGTATTCTCAGGGTAATTATAATCATTGTTAGTAACTCTTTATATTTATAAATGTTTAAATATTATCTTCTCTTTCTCTCTTTTCATGTCATGTCATGTATTCATTAAATTCCACTGCTCTCAAGTATAAAATATAATTTTATGTTGAAACTAAAAAAGGTATCTTACTATTTTTAAGAAATTTTTTATGTTGTAGTTTGATATATTAGCTTTATATTTTTGTGTCTTATTAAACCTTTTGGTGTGTTGTTAATGTGATATTTTTTGTAGACAACCTCATATTAAATTTTGGCACTAAAGATGTCATTTAGGTAGGTAAGTTTTATATAAATAATTTTTAATTAATCAATGTAATAATTATTGTAGATGATAAAGAGAATGAGACTAAAATGAGCTTAAAATTTTGTTAAAAATGCATACAACATAATAATGATTTTTTCAATCTCTTTTAATTTGTTGATCTTATAAATATTGAAATTGTAGAATTATGTTTTAGATTGTATGCAAATAATTGTCCTATTCCTTATTTTGGAGGATGTATCCTCTTCCAAATTTAGATTAAGCACCATTTAGATTTTAATGGGATGATGGTGAAATGGATTCACAACCTCACCAAGGACTTGTTACCAATTCTAATTATTGATTAATGTAGAACCTCTAGCTTATTTTATCCCTCAGACTCTAGATTTTAAGGTCCCTAAATAGGGATCCCTAAATACCACTATTTGAGTTGAGTTACCTTGTCTCCAAATCCCATTATGAGACTTCATGGATCAAATCATCCAACCTATTGAGTGTGTTATTTGTAATGAAATAGTGTATATGTGTCAAGGTTGACCTAACAAAAGACTTAAAAGAGTATATTGATATTATGATAGGGATTGAATATTTTACATATAAGGTCACCTATATCAACCTTATAAACACATTTTTTCTTTACCAATCACCCGACCATATATTGAAAATCCACCCATTGCAAAGAAAGCTATAATAGAAAATAATGATGATTGGACCAATATTGCTAACCAAAAAGTGATCACAGGGAATAAAATCCTAAAATGACTAATATAGTCTCCAATGAAAAACCTTAGCATAGTAACAAAAGGGTTGATAATTTTGTTCCTCATTTAAATCATATCCCTCAAATCCAATATCTCTTAATAAGCCCTCAAATACAAGTTTCTTAAAATAATTATATGTAAATATTTGTTTCAAGTTTATAGACCTCTTTAACAAATGTTTTTCCTTTAGGGTATTCATATAATCCACCTTACAATGGTGAAATTTCACCAAGTGAAGATAATGTGGCTAAGCATTGCCCTTTTACCAAATGAACAACCTCTCTTAAGAAACATATTTAAAATGTTGGTCTTTAAGGAAGGATTTGAGGATGGTCAAAGAGAATGTCTCGTGGAAAATTATTCTCCATGAATATTCTCTTATGGAATGCTTGAGGCCTCCTCATGAAAATTTTATGTGGGATCTTCTTGTCAGCATCTTGATTTCATAGATTTTATTTATTTCTAAGAAGTTAAAATTGTAGACTTCTCCTACAACATTATTTGTAATGTATTTTGTTAGATGCCATACAATACTCCACATGAGGATGGTCATCATAGTGCCATTTTTTTATTTACCCAAAGTTTACTACATTAGTTGTTACATCAAGAGAAGACCCATCACATTGGGAAATATGGATCACCCTTGACATTGATGGTCATTTTTTTGATTTGATAGTTTCATTTTCCCAACTAGAATTTTTAAATTGAAATTAATATGATGAGTCCCTTAAGGATAAATACGGTACTTTATTGATACATTGGTTCATGGTAGAGTGTAAAACTTTGATAGATACTTTAAAAATCAGTGGGGGTTATCAAAACTTGTCTTTTGGTTATAGTCATTAAGTCTCAAACCTTAGTTTATGTGATCTAATTTTTGGGTCAGATCTAATCATGATCTTAGAATAATTGACTATGTAATGCTCATCAAGAAACACATATTCTCCATTAAAATTTATAATGGTAAATTTGTCACCATCCACCTAGAGTTTGTTCACTCTAACCATAGTCTTATCTCTTTTTACCTTGATTGGGTAGATGACCTATATAAAATCTCCCTATGGAATTATTATTAAACACATCACTCCTCAAACATGAGGGTACTATCTAACTCATTTTAAAAATGTGGAACTTGATGACACATATATTTATGCTATGATCTTAAATGAGTAGTGGAATGATGCAATCAATCACACTACCTCCTTTCTCATCCACTATGAAAATCGGGTGATGAGGGTTCAAAAGCAAGCCAATGCCATTTGCCAAATAATTAAAAAGTGTTACTATAAATCTTATCTAAATATCATTCAATTATTAGTTGTAAACTATGAATGCCAAGCTTGAACTTGTCAAGTGACATGTATCCAAAGGAACTCATATTTGAGCCCAACTGTATTGGCTCAAAGATGGAAATCTTACCTCCAATTTATTTTTTGATTCTCTTTTGTAAAATCAGGCTAAATATTAGACTAAATTTATATAAATTACATACAAAACCACCTCATAAGTCTACCTAAGTTTTCATTGGATTTTATGGACCACTATAAATCAATGTTCCTAGCCTAGGAAGATACAATGGAGTGGGCTTAATCTTTGCAAGAATACTTTGATGTGGCTTCTTGCAAGTTAATTCCTTTGACTAAAAGGTTTTGAAATTTTATGTTCACATTTAATGAACTTTATACATTGATGAAAATCATGGAAAATGATAAATAACCATGAGTGGATGGCTTATCCTAGGAGTTATACAAAGCCACATTGTATTTTTAAACCCTACTTGCTTCACATCCTGAAGCATTATACAATAAATACTTAGGGATGCTAACAAACAAAGGATACATTATAATACTTAGGGATGCTAATATATGGAATGGGCTCGTGCCTCTTGAAAATAGACTATAATTATAAAAATTAGTTTCGAATATGCTTATGACCATTGAATGGCCATTTATCCTTGCCATGTTAAACTATTTATAGTTTTGGGAATTATTTCTCTTGGTTGTGCAAACTGTCTTCTTTAATGCATCGCCTTGTTTGGCCATAAATGGCCATAAGACATAAACATTCTATCTCTTATTATTAATTGAGCAAGGTTACCCTCTTTCTATGGTTTTATATATTTTGGAAGAAAAATATTTTGGCTATATTATTTCCCATAGAGCATAACATTGGTTAATTAAAGGAACTATACTTAGTAATATGACAAATCAGTTCATTAATGACCAATTTTCAAATGAATTCTTCCTTACTCTTATAAAAGTTAGGCTTATTTGAAATAAGCATTACTTTTCCTTCATATTTTTTGAAAAGCTTTCAGGTCCAATCTAAACTGGGATATAACCCACTTCTTTAGGTAAAGAATGATTCTTATGCTAGATTTGTTTAAGGACCTCCAATTTAAAGGGATCAAAAGAGAGAAGAGATTCAAATTCTTAGGCATTCCTTTTTCCTTTGATAGTAACCCCTTTAAATAGTGGTAATATGTGTTTAAGAGAGTGGAATAAATGATTTCTTATTGGATCAAAAAGCCTTTATTGTTGCTAGGAAAGTTCCAGGTCTACACCAAAATTCTCACTACCATCCATGTTTACTATTATTCATGTTTGCCTCACACAAAAGTTTCATATGATAAATTTTATAAATTGATTAGAGACTCTTTTTGGACTAATGATAATCAAACTAAATGTTTTCACATAGTGTCATGGGATGTTTGTTGCCTATCTGAGGATTAGGGTGGTATAGACATCACTGATATCTACAAACATGGTTTTGAAATATAGAAAGTCTTGTTAAGGCTTTTTATTTCAGAAGGCTCTCCCCATGGTAAGACTAGTTAGAAAAATATTGGGTTTTATACCTTGCTCATCACCTCCACTCTAATAAAAATTGAGGGGTATTTATGGCAAAAAGCATTTAGAAGGATTTTGAAGTTGTCAAGCCATACCTCAAGTGGGATGGAGATGGATTTAGATATGGAATTTATTTTAACAACCACAATTAATAGAATCCACGTCATGTTTAATATTTTCCTCTCACTTCTCGAAACTCTGGGCATTAAAGCCCTTCAACTTTTTTTAAAAAAAAAAATACATAATTAGAGACCTTGTCTAGAATCTAAAGATTGGATTGCTTGGGCCAATCTTAAGAAGAAATATAAACTTTTAGCTTATGATATGCCTTTAATTTTACACATTAAGGAGCTCATGCTAGATGTTATGATTCCTAAACTTGGCCTACAACCTCTTGTTTCCTAGTGGAAAGATTGGAGGTGGAATTGTAACATCGCTTTTAAAAATTGGTACTCTTTGAGATCACTATAACATTTAATGAGCACTCTTTCCTCGGTTCCTACAAAGTTGAATAATTATCAAGGTTTGAATTCCTCTCCTTGACTATGGCTTGCCCACCCCAATTGGATATGGAATTCCAAGCTCGAGCCCAATATCATTCATTTTCTTTGGTGTCTCGTCTACCACATTATACAATTAGGGGAAAGACTCAAACATGTTGGGGTTTTAAATCCCAAGTGTCTTATGTGTTCGAGACCTAAGATGTTCAAATACTATTTTGGACTTGTTCTCATGCTAGTTAAACTTGGCAATGGATTCATAGTTTATTTCATCCTTTCAACCCAAAGCACATAAATTAGGGAATGGCCTCATTTAAATATCATTCTTAGTGGCCAATATATATAGCATTTCTTTAGATTTTTTTTAGAGATCTATTATCCTTTTTCAACATTAAAAATATAGGATTGTTTCCATTTTCAATAATGAAATTCTTTCAATTAATGATAAAGATGTTAGTATCTCTACAACTTGTGTGTAGGTCAAGGCATGCACAAAAAAACTTGATATTTATATTAAACATCTTTAGTAATTCCTTAATCATTGAGGGAGTGCACCATGCATTGTGAGTAGGGTCCTTTTGGAAAGTTTGTTATAAAAATATCCTCCACTAACGTCTATATGGTAGCAAAGCTGCTCATGCAACTACTTCTCAACTTACCACTATTTTCCCTATTTAACTATGTAAACGCAAAAATAACCAGTCCCTAGATAAAAATAGCAAAGCACTCGAGGCCCATTGTCACAACACACCCTTACACCATGATATTTTTATTTTATTCAATTTTTTATCTACGTTGTCCTTCCTAGTATATGAGTGACTTAAATGCTTAAATAAATTCTCCCATTGAGGTAAATGCTTAAATAAATTACCCCTAAACATTTTCCATTCAATTCCCATCTTTTCATAAAATAGACAAATGTGTTTTTTTCCGATAGACTTCTTATTTTCATGCTCGGTGGGTCGTGTATTTCAATCTCGTGTATGGAGTAAAATCTCAACTTTACACAAAACTAATTCTGGCAGAAAATAATGGTAATACAAATTCATTATTTCAGTGACGCAAAATATGCATTCTTTGTGGTTGAACCCATATGCTGTCGGAATTTCTGGTCATGCCCTTATTATAGTCTTGTTTTCAGTGAGGCAGAATATGCAAATGGTCTTGTCAGAAATCGCATGCTTTGTTGACAAGAGCAGGATCGTGGCCATTTGCCAGATAAAACCGCTCATCTAAACCATGGTATCCATCCAAGAGATGAAGATACGCTTCCAAATTGTGAAAGTAGGCTGGATGTTTGTGGGTCTGAAGAAGTGAGATTTGGTGTGGTCTAACTCCATCTCCACTCCTACATGGCTATAGATCCATGGTAATTTATCTATCCATTCCCTCACAAATCTAAAATGGTCGTTGAAAAATATTCTTGGAACCTTTGGAACTTCATCATGGTTATAATTTGAAGTATTTTCGCACCCAATTCGTCCAATCGCTCCTTAAAAGCAGAGTTACCAACTTTGGGACCCACGAAAGAAAACACAGTGATAGGAACCTCACAATTAAATCCCATTTCTGCAATGTCATATGTGCTCAACATTGCGAGGGCACTCCTCAGACTATGGCCTATGATTGTAATGCTCAGCGTTTCTCCCTTGTATTTTTCTAACTCTCTTTTAATTTCTGCTTGTATTTACTCCTGCGCGCTGGATTTGGCGAAGCGACATTCTTTCTCACGATTAGTATAGAGATTGAGAAACCCTGATTCCACTTTGACGTATGGATCCAGATGATCAGAATCAAAACCAGTGGGTTTGAGTAAATCCATGAGGTCTGCGAGCCATTCGAGACAAGTGGCGGTGCCTCTGTATGTTATCACGGTGTCACACTACCCCAATCTCTTAATCTCTTGTTCCTCCTCCACCAATACCACGAAACCCATCCAGTTGGTGTGGTTGATCCATATTTTATCCCCTGGTTGGGACTTTTTAAAGAAATTGGGAAGATTGATGTTGGATGTGGCATACAAATACTTTGTGAATTGGTAGCCAGTGTGGGAAAGGGCGAGATCATGGAGCATAGTAGTGCGGTTATACTTGCAGCTATCACAATATTTGGAGTAAGTCAAAAGCATCATACCATGCTTGAGCAAACTCTCCGTATTTGATGAGCTCGTAGCGGAGGAGAGGGTCTATGGGGTCCATCATGCCCTCCCAGTTAGTCGAACCCTGCACCTCTCTCCACACATCACTCGCCTTCTTTGTGGCCTTGGAATTCATCCCATCCTTGTGGTGATGGTTTTGTTTGTGTTCCTCCTCCAATCTAGTCAACATGGAAAGGAGTGATTGTGTTGTTCCTCCTCTCTGTTTCTATTTATTGGGCTTCATTGTCATTTTCATTCTCATCGGAGGCCCCTGAAACATATTATTTCTATTGCTATTGCAGGAGTGGGAGTGGGAGTGGAAGTGGCTCAGAACTCCGGGATTAATCATCCTATCCATCATCCTCTTTGAGTGGTCTGGTATGTCGGTGTGTTTAAAGGTTTGGGAAGGACGCGAAGACGAGAAACGATTGATTAGGAAAAAATGGGGGAGGAGAGGGGAGGTGCTGCTTTATAAATGATTATTTGTAAAGTTTATGGTAGCCAACCTATAGTCAAATGAGCCCTGTTTTGACCAGAGAAAATAATTTATAAAACGTAGTGCATGCATGTGATGTCATAAACAATGGAATGTCACTTTCAAACGAAATTTTTGTATTGCATCTTGAATTTTATATATATGGTAATTTCACAGCCATGGACTATGACTACTGATTGTTATGTAATTTTTTTTTAAAATAATTTGTGTTATAGATATTGAGAATATCTTTGAATGACCCTTTTACTAAAACTTTTTGAACTATTATCAAATATTTGAATTTGCTTATGGAACAGTAAAGCCCACCTATTTTGGCCATTTGATTGTCACTCATCCATTTTTTTTTAAGGTGAGGTTTATGTTTCTTAGACATTTAAAAAATGACTTTTAATTTTTTATTATTTGTTAAATTCTATGATTTTAGCATGTTTATATATTTATTAATTTTTTGTTTAAATGAAATGTTATTGGTACAGTTTGTGGGTTGTTGTCATATTTCCCCTCCTCCTCTTTTTTCACTTTTCTTTTCTTTCTTTATTTCCAATTATTTTGGTTTGTCTTGTCTAGAACATCCCAATGCCCTCAGTCTTATATGGAGCATATGAATATTTCTATAGATTTTTAGTGACCTCTTTTGATCAAGGTGTACTAGTCCTTCCATTTGTCCCATCTTTTTTCACTTTTTAATCATTATCTATAAATTAGCATTTGTAAGAAGAAGGGTCAGAGATGGGTCAGAGAACCTAAGGAGACATTGGCTTATGGCTAGCTTTAGATACGTACACACCATAGAGGACATCAGGATGAAATATACCATTACCAATAGATGCTTGATAAGTTGATGGTTGATTTCTTCATTTGGTGACCTTATATTTCATACCAAATTTAGTGGTTGTGAGATAGATGGCACATGAGCTTTATGGTGACCAGGTGCTTCCTTATAGGGAGACATATTCATATCATTGAGGAGTAATGACCAAATTAGGTTCTACTATATTTTGGCATGTTATAAGATGTTCCAAAGGATGTGAGGTGGTTTTCACATGCTCACTAAGAGATTAGTCATTCCTAGGAGTACAACAACTAGTAGCTGTGGGACAATACCTGCTTAGCAGTCATTCCTAGCAGTCATTCCAAGAGGCCTGAGAGATATAGGTGTTACACAGTGGAGGTGAGGGTGATGAGGGTGATTATAGAGGGGATGACAAAGGGGATGATATCAAGGACATGTAGGTAGATCTAGGCACTACAGGTATAGTAAGTACATCAGTTGATCCAAGAAAGGTAGGGTCGTCAGGCACAACGAAGGTAGGTAAAGATAGGGTTGTTCTAGAGGAGGAGATTATGGCATAGGTAGGTGAGATCTAGGGTTTGTAGAGGAGGGTGGAGAATTTTTAGGCTACACTATATATTAGGGATGAGGACATGACTTCCCTTCAATCTGAGATTACCTAGTTGAAGGTAGAGGTAGCATGGATGGTGCAGGTTTAGGCAAAAATATAGGCAAAATGAGATCAATCTATATTAGATAGGTATTATGCCTTAACAGATGTACAGAGGCTCTAATGTGATTGAGATGAGGCTTGAATAACCAACACACATGAAATATTATCACATATGATACATGAGAGCCTTCAGGGTAAGGATGAGGCAATCTGTTATCATAGGGCATATGAGACCACAGTCCCTAGAGACCAAAAAATAGTAAAATTTGAGGTATGGGATGCATAGAGGGTTGGAAGTAGGTCATCTTGGTACAAGACTATGATACATGGGACAACAACTTTAGGTCGGTTAATGTAGCAACTATGACCACTGCCACTATTAGGATCACCTCTTACAAGATCATCAAGACCACTCCTATAAGACCTATGGACTCACAAAGTTAGAGCTGATTTTTTAGAGCACTTTCGCACATTGTAATTTTGACACTATGATATGTATATATTTTTGACATATATGACATTTTTATGCATGATACATTGACATTCATATTGGGTCTTTAGAGGCCTTTGTACATGGAATTTTATTCTTTTGATAGATGTGATGCTCTATTTATTATCATGCTTATCTCATGCTTAGCTCATGTTTGGCATTGTGGATGTTTATTTTCATTTAAACATGTATGCTCTTTCATTTATTGTATTGCCATGTATACGATATAATGCATTGTTTTTATTTGTATATGTTACATGACTTATATATATGCTTATTCAAAGATGCATGTCTTTATTATCACATAATATAATCATGGGGATTTAATTATTTATGGGCTTTGGATTGGTTTGGGAGATGCCAGTTGTGAACATGGAGAAGTATTGCCCACTGGATTGCTTGATAGATCCATTGGTCAGTTTTTTGTTAAAGCTTATGATATTATGCATCATAGTTATAGACAACTATAATAATAATGTATATCCAAAGCATGAAAAAATGTAATTTAAATACAAATATAAATAACTTAGGAGTAATATATGAACAATCAAATCCCAAGTGAAAATAGAAGATAAATAAGCTAAGTGTAGGAATAAATACAAACATTCACAACCTAAGTACAAGATATCGTTAATCTAAACTTAAGTGAAAATAAAATGTAATAAACCTATGTCACTCGAGAAAAATGAAAAGAATAATCAAATAAAAATTCAACAACTAATTAAAATAATTAAACAAACAAACAAACGAAGAAATAATAAACAAACAACCTAATTAAAAAAAAACTAAAACACTAATGAAAGGAACAATGTTAACTATCAACCAATTAAGATTAACAAAACTAACAAACAAACAACACAAACTAAGGAAAAATAAAAATTTAATCAGCAACTAATTAAAACAAAACAAAACAAAAGTAACAACTAAACTAAGGCAAATAAAATAAACAAGCAATCTAAAGCAATGCAAGAAATAATTAAGTTCAAGCAAAAGTGATAGACAACCTAAGCTAAGGCATAAGAAAAAATAACTAACCTAACCTAAACCACTAATCTAAATCAAGCAATTAATCTAATGCAAACAAAAAATAACTAATCTAACTAAAAATGAAAAAATAACTATTCTAAAGTAAATGAAATAAATAACTAATCTAAAATAATGCAAAAGAAATAACTAATCTAATTGTTTTTTCATGTGTAATAAAAGTTGACCCCTAGGCTATAAGGAGCACAGAAAAAAAGGTAAAATGACAAAGGTTACTTCTAGGCTATAGGGAACAACACTATTAAAATAGTCGAGGGAAGAGAAGAATAGGGAAAGGGTGGCCAAGCTAACTCTAGATGCACTATGTAACTGGATGCTACATAAATAGTCCCATGGAGACACAGTCCAACATGAACTTCAGGCCAAATGTAGTTCTCCTAAGATATGAGATAGAATAAAATGGTGATATGCAAAGGAAATTGCTTATATAAGAAAGTGGGAATA